>CM061551.1:181184289-181186789 GCA_030864225.1 Capsicum baccatum var. pendulum
AATTCAAGCGCTAGTAGCCCCGTCACGGACGACGCCACCGATAACTGACACGAGCGTACAATGAAGCGCCGCCGCCGTTGCTACACGGGCACTCGCCACTCGCATAGACTAGCCATGCATGCTGCCATGCGCCCACACTGCACGCCGACATGGCCACTTAGCGCCTATGCCAACTACCGATAGTTGCCTTGAAGTGCCTTCAACACCTCTACCCCCCTTATATATGCTAAAAAAAACCCAAGTGACAGGAGTAGACATGATTTTGCCAGAGAATCATACCAGGCATATGCGGACCCGAACTGCACGTTTTGATGTGAGACGGAGCCTGTGCACTCACAAAAAGGTCGCCTAATTTGTAAATGATAATTTTCGTTGAGAAAATATTTCTTTACAAATATCATTTATTAAAATTCAAAAAATATGTCAAAATAAAACAAAAATAGAAAAAATATTTATAAAAATATGAAAAAATTAGGAAAATATTCTCCGCGCATGAACTAACCTTAAACCAACAATCGAGTGCATATTTGTACGTATAACGTAACGATATAAAATATTATAATTTAAGGATATTAAATAAAAATTTTAAAAAAATATAAAAATAACGTGGGGACATTAGAAAAATCGCCCAGAATGCAACAGATAAGTGACAACCCCAAAATATGCATATCAGAATGAAGTAGCCTTAAACTAATAATTGAGTGCGTATTTGTATGAATGACATAACGATACAAAATATTTAAATTTAAGGATAATAAATAAAAATTTGAAAAAAATGCGACGGGACATTATGAAAACGGACACGACATATGAGGTAACATTGAAATATATTTAAAATAAAAAATTAGAGTGGATATGTAGAAAAATGAGTATGCAACGGTGAGGAGGATGGATGAACGTCTGGAAAATATTAGGATGATCGAACGTAGGTTTACGCTCTTTTGATTTTGCCATGGTGCGTTAGTGCCGTGGTGCCTTGTTGCCAGGGTGCCTTGTTGCCATGGTGCCACAGTTCCTTGGTGCCACGGTGCCACCGCACACGGTGCCTTGGTGCCATGGTGCCATGGTGCGTTGGTGCCACGGTGCCTTGGTTTCTTGGTGCCACGGTGCCTTTGTTCAATGGTGCCATGGTGCCTTGGTGCCACGGTGCCACGACGCCACGGTGCCTTGGCGCCATGGCGACACGCTGCCTTGGTGCCATGGTGCCACGGTTCCTTGGTGCCATGGTGCCACGGTGCCTTGGTGCCACAGTGCCTTGGTGCCACGGTGCCTTGGTGCCATAGTGCCACGGTGCCACCACGGTGCCACGGTGTCATGGCACCATGGTAGAGTCTTGGTGCGTTAATGCCATGGAGCCATGGTGCCATGATGCCCCGGTGCCGTGGTGCCTTGGTGCCACGGTGCCATGGTGCCACGGTGCCATGGTGCCATGGTGCCATGGTGCCTTGCTGCCGCGGTGTATTGGTGCTTGTGTGCCACGGTGCCATGGCGCCGCGCCGCCTTGGTGCCACGGCGCCATGGTGCCACGGTGCCACGGTGCCCTAGTGCCCTGGTGCCATGGTGCTGCAGTGCCGCGGAGCCATGGCGCCACGGTGCCAAGCTGCCTTGGTGCCATGGTGCCTGTGTGCCACGGTGCAACGGTGCCATGGTGCCATGGCGCCGCTCCGCCTTAAGGCCATGGCGCCAAGGTGCCTTGGTGCCATGGCGCCACGGTGCCTTGGTGCCATGGTGCCACGGTGCCAAGCTGCTTTGGTGCCACGATGCCGCGGTGACCACGGTGTGATGGTGCCGCTGTGCCGCGGTGCCATGACGCCGCGGTGCCATGGTGCCTTGGTGTCATGGAGCCACGGTGCCATGGTGCCATGGTGCCACGGTGCACGGATATCAAACTTGACAAAGACACCACCATGGCAGGCCACTATATGTCCGTCGGCATTCGTCATTGGAGGCGTCTCCAGCATTGCACTCGACGGTCACAAAAACGTCTAATTGCGGCATGCCTCCACGCACCAACGTTGTTCTCGTCACTTCGCTGAGCACTTATGCCGCGCTCCGAATCGCGGAAAACCTCCAGTTGCGATGCCGTTGTTTTTCGCGAAAGGCCACTTGATGTCGTATGCTTAACTGTTTAGAATGGAACGCACGCGACGCTTGGAAAACAAGAGGCTAACTCGGGTGAGGTGAGCTCGGAACACTTGGTGGGATTTTTCAAGGACGGATACACGAACCTTCTTTGGAGACGGGCGGCAGGATGGTTGGATTGGATGGGGAGGGACGAACCGGAGCGACAAAGGGCTGCCACTTACAATACCCCGTTGTGTATTTAAGTCGTCTGCAAAGGATTCTGCCCGCCGCTCGATGGAAATTGTACTTCAAGGCGGAAGGGTCGCGGCGGCTTAGCCAACAACACGTGCCCTTGGGGGCCGAGGTCCCTACTGCGGGTCGGTGATGATAGGCGAATTTACACGCCTATATCAATATGTTTTGCCCATATTTTAGC
>CM061551.1:181191789-181199289 GCA_030864225.1 Capsicum baccatum var. pendulum
CATTGCGGATATTATTGGTATTCCACCTGGGATTTGTACACATAAGATTCAGCTTGAAGAAAATTGCACACCTACCATTGAGCATCAAAGACGTCTAAACCCACATATGCAAGAAGTGGTGAAGAAAGAAATTATTAAGTGGTTAGACGCAGGAGTTGTGTATCCAATCTCTGACAGTACATGGGTAAGCCCGGTACAATGTGTTCCCAAGAAAGGAGGCATGACGGTGGTCGCGAATGAGAAAAATGAACTTATTCCACTCAGACCCGTCACTGGATAGAGAGTATGCATGGACTACCGAAAGCTGAATTCTTGGACACTCAAAGATCACTTTCCAATGCCATTTATAGACTAAATGCTAGATCGATTAGCGGGGAAATGATGGTTTTGTTTCTTAGACAGTTATTCAGGCTATAATCCGATTTGTATTACCCCCAAAGACCAAGAGAAGACAACGTTTACATGCCCATATGGTACGTTTGCCTTCAAACATAAGCCATTCAGGCTATGTAACGCACCTGCCACCTTTCAGCGTTGTATGATGTCCATTTTTCTGATATGGTTGAAGCCACTTTGGAGGTATTTATGGGTGACTTTTCAATTGTTGGTGAATCTTTTGAAGCTTACTTGGCAAACCTAAGCATGGCATTGGAAAGATGTGTAGAATTCAACCTAGTGCTAAATTGGGAGAAGTGTCACTTCATGGTAAAAGAAGGAATCGTTCTTGGGCACAAAATCTCCGAAAGAGGAATTGAGGTTGATCGAGCGAAAATTGAAGTTATTGAGAAGCTACCACCCCCAATCTCGGTGAAGGGTGTTCGTAGTTTTCTCGGTCATGCAGGTTTCTATCGACGGTTCATCAAAGACTTCTCCAAAATTGCTAGTCCATTGTGCAAACTCTTGGAGAAAGATGCAAAGTTTGACTTCAATGAAGATTGCTTAAAGGCATTCGAATGCCTCAAAGGAAAACTCATTGAAGCCCCTATCATGGTAGCACCAGATTGGTCTCTCCCGTTCGAGGTCATGTGCGATGCTAGTGGTATAGCCGTTGGTGCTGTACTTGGCCAGAGAAAGGAGAAGCTATTTCATCCCATCTACTATGCGAGAAAGGTCTTAAATGAAGCCCAAAGGAATAACACTATTACTGAACAAGAGCTCCTAGCAGTTGTGTATGCGTTTGAGAAGTTTCGTGCTTATCTATTGGGTACCAAAGTGATCGTTCATACAGACCCTGCAGATCTTAGGTATCCAATGACAAAGAAGGATGCAAAACCAAGACTAATTCGATGGGTATTGCTGCTGCAAGAGTTTGATTTTGAGGTTAAAGATAGAAGAGGTTGCGAGAACCAAGTGGCTGATCATCTATCTAGACTCGAGAATGAGCATGTGGCGCAGCCTGAAATCAAGATTGATAATGCATTCCCTGACGAGGAGATCTTAGCGATGATAATGGAAAAGTTACCATGGTATGCCGACTTTGCAAATTTTATGGTGAGTAATGTGATACATGCAAACTTATCTTACCATCAAAGGAGGAAGTTTATGCATGATGTACAAC
Organism: Capsicum baccatum var. pendulum; assembly: GCA_030864225.1. Taxonomy (NCBI): domain Eukaryota; kingdom Viridiplantae; phylum Streptophyta; class Magnoliopsida; order Solanales; family Solanaceae; genus Capsicum; species Capsicum baccatum. Next base: position 181,193,348 of record CM061551.1, read on the forward strand.
ACTACTTTTAGGATGATCCATATTTGTTTCGACGATGCGCGGATGGTATTATTAGATGATGTATATCCCATATAGAGGTGCCTAATATTTTTGAAGCATGTCATACTTCCCAAGTTGGAGGACATCACGCAGGTAATCAGACAATAAGAAAGGTATTGCAAAGTGGATATCATTGGCCTTCGATATTTAGAGATGCCTACGACTATGTTAGAAGATGCGACCAATGCCAGCGACAAGGCGCTATTTCAAAACACCATGAAATGCCCATGTCGAAAATTCTTGAGGTAGAACTCTTTGATGTATGGGGTATTGATTTCATGGGTCCATTCATAAATTCGTTTGGAATAAATTACATCCTAGTTGTGGTAGATTATGTCTCAAAATGGGTTGAAGCTGTAGCGTTGGCCGATAATGAAGGGAAGCATGTTGTAGCATTCTTGAAGAGGAATACCTTCTCTCGCTTTGGAGTACCATGTACTATCATAAGTGATGGAGGATCTCACTTTTGCAACAAGTTATTCAAGTCCGTGTTGGGAAAATATGGTGTCAAGCAACATAAGGTAGCCACGCCTTATCACCCACAAACTAGTGGACAGGTAGAGGTGTCCAATCGAGAGATCAAGCAAATCCTTGCAAAGACGGTAAATGCTAATAGGAAAGATTGGTCTCAGAAGCTGGACGATGCACTATGGGCGTATAGGACTGCATTCAAAAAAACAATTGGCATGTCCCCTTATCAACTAGTTTATGGGAAGTATTGTAACTTACCCATTGAGCTCGAGCATAAGGCATTGTGGGCATTGAAGCGATTAAATTTGAATTGGGATGATGCAATGAATCTGAGATTGGAGCAGCTGAATGAGTTGGATGAATTCAGTCTCCATGCTTATTAAAGATCAGACCTATACAAGGAGCGGATGAAAAAGTATCATGATCAGCGGATTTTTCGACGAAACTTTCAAAAGGATGATATGGTGCTTCTCTTCAACTCCAGATTTAAGCTATTACTAGGTAAGTTAGAGTCTAAGTGGTCTGGTCCATACAAAGTTATCCAAGTCTACTCGTCTGCAGTAGTTAAATTGGAAGACAATAATGGTGTTGTCTTCAAAGTGAATGGCCAACGTGTTAAACCTTATATCGGTCCTCTTGATTCGATAAATTATATGGACATCACTTATCTTGACGAAGTCTAAGTACTCGAGGTAACTATGTAGTGCCGCGACAATAAATAAGGTGCTAGATGGGAGGCAACCCATCATTTATCATTTATCATTTATCATTTGTTGTCTTTCTTCCGTTTTAGTATGTGTTTTACTTTTGATAAATTAAAATCCAAAAATAAGAGTCGTGCCACAACCAAAACTAAGGCGCTTGGTGGGAGGCAACCCATCGTACTAATCGTTTTCATTGGTTTTGAGCAAATGTAGGTGCAAGAGGTATAAAACGAGGAGATCGATTTCAAATGTCGATTTGGACGTATTGCATGGTAAAGGTGCTAAGTTAGGAATGAAGATGCAAAAGGCTATGGATTGAGCATTGCTCATGAAAATATAGGCATCGAACAAGGCTAGGCCTAGGTAAAACTAGGCCACGAACAAGGCAAGGCCTATACTATGGCCTAAGGCCTCGGAATCTAGTGTGCCATAGCATAGGCGCCGCCCATGCTCAAGTATGCCATAGCATAGGCGGCGCCTATGCTAAAGCATTTTGTCTCTGAATCTCAAATGCAAAGTAAAAGGCACCGCCTATGCTCACCAAAGGCCATGGCATAGGCGCCGCCTATGCTAGACAATGCTTTGCAAAAGGCGCCGCTGATGCCAAGCATAGGCAAAGCTAAAGGCGCCACCTATGGTCATTTTTGTCTCCAAATCCGTTTTTAAATGGGTTCAAGCCCGACCCAATCTTTTTCTATAAATAGAAGACTTAGTCTTGAGACACAAACACATTGAAAACCTAACATAGGCGCCGCACATAGCATCCAAATCTTCCCAAAACTTTTCTTTTTGCTCTCCCACTTCACAAGAACATCTCCAAAGGCTTCAATCACGTAAGTACTCTTTTGTTCTTCATTTATTTCTTGTAAGTACTACGTTACTATGTCTATTATGAATTGCTAAATCTTGAAAAAGTATTGGTGATGTGAATGTGTTTGAATTGTTGATACAAAACCAAGTGGGTAAACATAGACGTTAGGATGATCTTAACTTCTTTCCGACTTGAATTTGATTTTGATGCATTGTCATACTACTTGCGGAATTGCTATAGTCATGAACATTGCATAATCTTGTCACTTGAATACTTACATGTTAGAATGTCCCGTTCATCGGAATAAGACTTATAGTTGCCTACCGACATCGGAGGTTGTGATTATTGATAGAAACTATACCATCATGTAATCCCTATGTAGTAGTGTTGATATATCTAACATGAAAGTATTGCAAAGGTTGCAAGAAGTGATACATCTCTGATTTTCTTGTTGGAATATAGCTCCTACAACGTATGTCGATGAAGTCTAAGTAATTGACCACTTTCACTTCACTAATTTGTATCAACAAACTAAGTGTGGGGTGGTACCCCTACTGCTTGTGTATAGATTGTATCCATTGAGATGATGCTAACATGAACATTGTTTAAGTCTCAGGAACAATGGCACCCAAAGCAAGACAAGGCAAAGATAAGGCTACCACTTCCCAAAAGGGCAAGAAAAGAGGCCGCAAAGAGCACGGAGAATCATCCTCAATGCAATTACAACGCCGCATGTTTGGAATAAAATGGGTTCTTGAGGAGGAAGCCAAGGAATGGTATAGGCACAACAAGGAAAGAAAATATGTGCATGTCGACTTGACCAACAAGGAAAGCCTAGCGAAGAAGGAGCCGCGCATGTTGGCAAAGATCATGGAATTACATCTGGATTTCATCTTCCAAGACATGGGAGAATGTAATCTTGATTTGACAAGAGAATTTTATACCAACTGGTCGCCGAAAACCACAGGCAGCGAAGTCAAGATTCGGGACCAAGTTTTACAACTCAATGCGGATTTGTTCAACTCCTTTCTTGGGTTACCTTCAGTCGATCCAACACCATTCAAAGAGCTGTACAGTAGACCTCCATATAGAGAAATTCGACACACACTTTGTGGAAGTAGATCCATGGCAAGGTGGAGCAGACATAAAGACACCGGACGACACAACACCTTTCCCTATGCTCCTTTGAATAGGGAAGCAAGGATATGGTTGCTCATTGTCAACTCTTGCCTTATTCCTGGGACCCAGTACAGCAAGATAACAAGAGATAGAGTGTGTCTAGTTTACGCATTAATGTCGAATGTCCCTATCAACATTGGGGAAATCATTCACTCTACAATGCGGAAGGACAGGCTATACAAGCGGTCCCACTTCACTTTTGGAAATTTGTTGACTGCAATCTTGCGGAAGGAGGACATCGAAGAGGAACCAGCTGATCACAAACTTCCACACAATCCGAAAAAGGTTGACCTCACAAAGGTAAAAGATGCTAAAACAACACATGGCGTCAACCTTACTACGGCAGAGAGACATGCTCGAGATGAGAGTTTCTTTCACCATCTTTATGGCATGACACGGTTTACAATGATGAGTGGAGGTCGTGTTCCAACTGCTGGACCATGGCTATCCAATGAATATGCATGCAAGGGAGATGTGTGGAGTAGGTACATACTTTGAGGAACCTCTTGATGATGATGTACCGACCGATGATGATCGACGCATGCCAGACTCCGACGTGGAGGAGAATTCTGATGACGATGACTCCTATGATGATTCTGACGAAGGGGGTATAACCCCCGACATTGAGGAGGAGTCCGACTGACCAGGTTCTTCGTATTTATTTTCCACTGAGGGCAGTGTCCCGTTTAAGTGTGGGGTGGTGGTATTGCATGCTATACTTCTCTATTCGCATCTATGTTTGTTTACTTTGTTTTATTTTTGTTTCGTTTTTTAAGTTAATTGTTTTATTTTTGTTTCATTTTTTAAGTTAAGTTTTTTTAGTAGTTAATTTTTTTTAGTAGTAAATTTTTTTTAACTTAGCTTCGAATGAAATTATTCTAATAGGCAGCATAAGATTATAACAAGAGTATGTGCTACAATTATGACTATTGAGACGTTTAGGCTCTAATTGTGACTTACTATGTGATATTGTGTGGTTTAATTCCTTCAACTGTTGGGTCAAGAGTCTATACTACTCCCAATAAAGTCGACCATGTGCCTTGTGTGTGTGAGATAATAGTATATTCTATGTTTGTGGCTGATGCTAGAACTTGCCTGGTATGTATGCAAAGCGAAAATAAAGAGTGTAAGTTTAGGAGATGATTTAGGCATTTCTTTGGCAACCAATACTTGTTTACTTTCTTTTTACCTATCCATGGACATCATCCTAGGTAAACCCTTTTGAGCCTTTAGCCTATTTTCTTTGACAAACCTCATATGTAAGCCTAATCCATTTTTTTCAAGACCATAATTTGATCCAAATTCCTAAGTGATTTAAAGTATAAAGTCATGTGATGAAATAAGAGGAAATTGGGTGAGTATGATGCTTTAAATTGTAGTGGTTCTTGAAATTGTTATGAAAAAGAAGTGCTATCATAAGAGGTATGTTATGAAAATAAAAAAAGGAAAAGAAAACTGAAAAATCAGTTATGCTTAAAATTTAAAAACAAAAGAGGAGAAAAAGGGTGGTAGAATAAAAGAAAGAAAGTTTGTTAGAAAGAAAAGTGTTAATGATACAATGTGATGTATTAAAGCTCTTAGGAACATAGTCATTATTTCTGGCCAAAATAGTCCTACCCGTCCCTTAGCCTACATTACAACCATCAAAAGACCTACTTGATCCTAAGCTTAGCACTCTGACATTTAGTGGAGCATTACACTAAGGGCAAGCCTATGGTCATCAGTTGCAGCATATGAATTCTTTGTGAGAGCGAGAGCAAGGATATTTCTATACCCATGTTTTGAAAAAAATACTATGCTTGTGAGTGATTATGGGTAATATATTGTGAGACATACATGGTTGATGAGGTTTGGGTAGTTTTGTATGATTCTTTGTGCCTTAACTTTTGAATATGAGTTGACCACCATTACGAGTCTATGTTGGAGGTTAAATGGTTTCTACTAATGATCGGAAAACTACTCTTTGTTGATAATTGTTGTGCTTGTCTTGACGAATATTTTGTGTTGTTGCTGTGAAACCCTAAGTTGATGTTTGGAGGGACATGATATTTTGTTCGAGGACGAACAAAGCTTCAAGTGTGATGTGTTGATGATAGGCGAATTTACACGCCTATAGCACTAGATTTTGCCCATATTTTAGCCTAGTTTTGAGAACAAATTATATATTTCATGCACTTTTAGTCCTTTTTCCTGTAAGTGAGCTAACGAACATGATTAGCAAAGTTTCAGGTATAAATGATGCAGAATTCAGCATTTTATGGATAACTTGACTCCAAAGAAAGCTTCACGAAGGGAGAAAAGCCAATCTTTGACGCCAAGGACTAAAGATGGCGCATGGAAAATCTGTCCCGGGCTAAAACAACATTTCTGAAGACTTTGGGGACTAGCAGTAACTTATTAGGATTAGGATAATGATACATTAACCTAGTACAATTGGGTTAAGTATTTCATTAGCTTAGTAGGATTTGGCTAAGTATTTCATTAGCTTAGTAGGAATAGGATATGGGTATTATAAATACCCTATTTTGCTAGAGATTTTTATTATTCTTGTTCTAGTTCTAATTCATTCTTCAACTAGACATTCTACTACAATTTACTTCTCAATTCCGAATCCTTCCATTAATTCTATTTTTCTTCTGCTATTCATCTATTCTTAGTTTCCGCAACAAGAGAACGTTACTTTGATAGGAATTCATGCCTAAACGCCTACCACACCATTACAAATGTGAAATCTTTAT
>CM061551.1:181206789-181226789 GCA_030864225.1 Capsicum baccatum var. pendulum
GCGTATTTGTACGAATGACGTAACGATATAAAATATTTAAATTTAAGGATATTAAATAAAAATTTGAAAAAAATATGACGGGACATTACGAAAACTGACACGACATATGAGGTAACATTGAAATATATTTAAAATAAAAAATTAGAGCGGATATGTAGAAAAATGCGTAAGCAACGGTGAGGAGGATGGATGAACGTCTGAAAAATATTAGGATGATCGAACGTAGGTTTACGCTCTTTTGATTTTGCCACCGTAGCCGCGACGGCAAAGAGAGTTGAGTTGCAACCACCACTTTCCGCGACGTCCGTTGATGTGGACTTGCATTTAGGCCAGCCGCAAGCTCGAGGCACATGGGAGGCCATTATCCGCCGTGCGACGACAGCGCGCCCCGTGATTGAGCTGCGATGCGATGCGTGATGCCTAGGCAGACGTGCCCTCGCCTAATGGCTTCGGGCATAACTTGCGTTCAAAGACTCAATGGTTCACGGGATTCTGCAATTCACACCAAGTATCGCATTTTGCTACGTTCTTCATCGATGCGAGAGACGAGATACCCGTTGCCGAGAGTCATTTTCGTTTACTGAAGAAGCACAGGTGCCCCCGACGCACGCCGCGGATGGGGCGCGAGGGGCAAGCTATCTATTCAAGTATTCCTTGGAGCTTTTCGCGTCGGGGTTCATTGGTCGCCCGCTGCGTGTGCCGGGGCGTGCGCGCCGGGGACGTGGGGAGGCGGTCGTGCGGAGTGCTGGAGCACCACGCCCGCACGGACTCCCCAGTTGTTAAATGCGTTCGCGGGGTCGTTCTACTGTACAGGTTTCGACAATGATCCTTTCGCAGGTTCACCTACGGAAACCTTATTACGACTTCTCCTCCCTCTAAATGATAAGCTTCAATGGACTTCTCAGGACATCGTGGGCAGCGAACCGCCCACATCGCCGCGATCCGAACATTTCACCGGATCATTCAATCGGTAGGAGCGACGGGCGGTGTGTAAAAATGGCAGGGACGGAGTCAACGCGAGCTGATGACTAGCGCTTACTAGGAATTCCTCGTTGAAGACCAACAATTGCAATGATCTATCCCCATCATGATGAAATTTTAAAGATTACCCGAGCCTGTCGGCCAAGGCTATAAACTCGTTGAATACATCAGTGTAGCGCACGTGCGGCCCAGAACATCTAAGGGCATCACAGACCTGTTATTGCCTCAAACTTCCGCGGCCTAAAAGGCCGTAGTCCCTCTAAGAAGCTGGCCGCGAAGGGATACCTCCGCATAGTTAGTTAGCAGGCTAAGGTCTCGTTCGTTAACGGAATTAACAAGACAAATCGCTCCACCAACTAAGAACGGAAATGCACCACCACCCATAGAATTAAGAAAGAGCTCTCAGTCTGTCAATCCTTACTATGTATGGACCTGGTAAGTTTTCCCGTGTTGAGACAAATCGCTCCACCAACTAAGACCCGAACTGCACGTTTTGATATGAGACGGAGCCTGTGCACTCACAAAAAGGTCACGTAATTTGTAAATGATAATTTTCGTTGAGAAAATATTTTTTTATAAATATCATTTATTAAAATTCAAAAAATATGTAAAAATAAATCAAAAATAGAAAAAATATTTATAAAAATATGAAAAAATTAGAAAAATATTCTCCGCACATGAACTAACCTTAAACCAACAATCGAGTGCATATTTGTACGTATAACGTAATGATAAAAAATATTTAAATTTAGGGATATTAAATTAAAATTTTAAAAAAATATAAAAATAACGTGGGGACATTAGGAAAATCGCCCAGAATGCAACGGATAAGTGACAACCCCAAAATATGCATATTAGAATGAAGTATCCTTAAACCAACAATTGAGTGCGTATTTGTACGAATGACGTAACGATATAAAATATTTAAATTTAAGGATATTAAATAAAAATTTGAAAAAAATATGACGGGACATTACGAAAACCGACACGACATATGAGGTAACATTGAAATATATTTAAAATAAAAAATTAGAGCGGATATGTAGAAAAATGCGTAAGCAACGGTGAGGAGGATGAATGAACGTCTGAAAAATATTAGGATGATCGAACGTAGGTTTACACTCTTTTGATTTTGCCACCGTAGCCGCGACGGCATAGAGAGTTTAGTTGCAACCACCACTTTCCGCGACATCCGTTGATGTGGACTTGCATTTAGGCCAGCCGCAAGCTCGAGGCACATGGGAGGCCATTATCCGCCGTGCGACGACAGCGCGCCCCGTGATTGAGCTGCGATGCGAAGGGGGCGACGCGATGCGTGATGCCTAGGCAGACGTTCCCTCGCCTAATGGCTTTGGGCATAACTTGCGTTCAAAGACTCGATGGTTCACGGAATTCTGCAATTCACACCAAGTATCGCATTTTGCTACGTTCTTCATCGATGCGAGAGACGAGATACCCGTTGCCGAGAGTCGTTTTCGTTTACAGAAGAAGCACAGGTGCCCCCGACGCACGCCGCGGATGGGGCGCGAGGGGCAAGCTATCTATTCAAGTATTCCTTGGAGCTTTTCGCGTCGGGGTTCGTTGGTCGCCCGCTGCGTGTGCCGGGGCGTGCGCGCCGGGGACGTGGGGAGGCGGTCGTGCGGAGTGCTGGAGCACCCCGCCCGCACGGACTCCCCAGTTGTTAAACGCATTTGCGGGGTCGTTCTGCTATACAGGTTTCGACAATGATCCTTTCGCAGGTTCACCTACGGAAACCTTATTACGACTTCTCCTCCCTCTAAATGATAAGCTTCAATGGATTTCTTACGACGTCGTGGGCAACGAACCGCCCACATCGCCGCGATCCGAACATTTCACCGGATCATTCAATCGGTAGGAGCGACGGGCGGTGTGTAAAAATGGTAGGGACGGAGTCAACGCGAGCTGATGACTAGCGCTTACTAGGAATTCCTCGTTGAAGACCAACAATTGCAATGATCTATCCCCATCATGATGAAATTTTAAAGATTACCCGGGCCTGTCGGCCAAGGCTATAAACTCGTTGAATACATCAGTGTAGCGCACGTGCGGCCCAGAACATCTAAGGGCATCACAGACCTGTTATTGCCTCAAACTTCCGCGGCCTAAAAGGCCGTAGTCCCTCTAAGAAGCTGGCCGCGAAGGGATACCTCCGCATAGCTAGTTAGCAGGCTAAGGTCTCGTTCGTTAACAGAATTAACAAGACAAATCGCTCCACCAACTAAGAACGGACATGCACCACCACCCATAGAATTAAGAAAGAGCTCTCAGTCTGTCAATCCTTACTATGTATGGACCTGGTAAGTTTTCTCGTGTTGAGACAAATCGCTCCACCAACTAAGACCCGAACTGCACGTTTTGATATGAGACGGAGCCTGTGCACTCACAAAAAGGTCGCGTAATTTGTAAATGATAATTTTCGTTGAGAAAATATTTTTTTACAAATATCATTTATTAAAATTCAAAAAATATGTAAAAATAAATCAAAAATAGAAAAAATATTTATAAAAATATAAAAAAATTAGAAAAATATTCTCCGCACATGAACTAACCTTTAACCAACAATCGAGTGCATATTTGTACGTATAACGTAATGATATAAAATATTTAAATTTAGGGATATTAAATTAAAATTTTAAAAAAATATAAAAATAACGTGGGGACATTAGGAAAATCGCCCAGAATGCAACGGATAAGTGACAACCCCAAAATATGCATATTAGAATGAAGTATCCTTAAACCAACAATTGAGTGCGTATTTGTACGAATGACGTAACGATATAAAATATTTAAATTTAAGGATATTAAATAAAAATTTGAAAAAAATATGACGGGACATTACGAAAACCGACACGACATATGAGGTAACATTGAAATATATTTAAAATAAAAAATTAGAGCGGATATGTAGAAAAATGCGTAAGCAACGGTGAGGGGGATGGATGAACGTCTGAAAAATATTAGGATGATCGAACGTAGGTTTACGCTCTTTTGATTTTGCCACCGTAGCCGCGACGGCATAGAGAGTTGAGTTGCAACCACCACTTTCCGCGACGTCCGTTGATGTGGACTTGCATTTAGGCCAGCCGCAAGCTCGAGGCACATGGGAGGCCATTATCCGCCGTGCGACGACAGCGCGCCCTGTGATTGAGCTGCGATGCGAAGGGGGTGACGCGATGCGTGATGCCTAGGCAGACGTGCCCTCGCCTAATGGCTTCGGGCATAACTTGCGTTCAAAGACTCGATGGTTCACGGGATTCTGCAATTCACACCAAGTATCGCATTTTGCTACGTTCTTCATCGATGCGAGAGACGAGATACCCGTTGCCGAGAGTCGTTTTCGTTTACAGAAGAAGCACAGGTGCCCCCGACGCACGCCGCGGATGGGGCGCGAGGGGCAAGCAATCTATTCAAGTATTCCTTGGAGCTTTTCGCGTCGGGGTTCGTTGGTCGCCCGCTGCGTGTGCCGGGGCGTGCACGCCGGGGATGTGGGAAGGCGGTCGTGCGGAGTGCTGGAGCACCCCGCCCGCACGGACTCCCCAGTTGTTAAACGCGTTCGCGGGGTTGTTCTGCTGTACAGGTTTCAACAATGTTCCTTTCGCAGGTTCACCTACGGAAACCTTATTACGACTTCTCCTCCCTCTAAATGATAAGCTTCAATGGACTTCTCACGACGTCGTGGGCAGCGAACCGCCCACATCGCCGCGATCCGAACATTTCACCGGATCATTCAATCGGTAGGAGCGACGGGCGGTGTGTAAAAATGGCAGGGACGGAGTCCACGCGAGCTGATGACTAGCGCTTACTAGGAATTCCTCGTTGAAGACCAACAATTGCAATGATCTATCCCCATCATGATGAAATTTTAAAGATTACCCGGGCCTGTCGGCCAAGGCTATAAACTCGTTGAATACATCAGTGTAGCGCACGTGCGGCCCAGAACATCTAAGGGCATCACAGACCTGTTATTGCCTCAAACTTCTGCGGCCTAAAAGGCCGTAGTCCCTCTAAGAAGCTGGCCGCGAAGGGATACCTCCGCATAGCTAGTTAGCAGGCTAAGGTCTCGTTCGTTAACGGAATTAACAAGACAAATCGCTCCACCAACTAAGAACGGACATGCACCACCACCCATAGAATTAAGAAAGAGCTCTCAGTCTGTCAATCCTTACTATGTATGGACCTGGTAAGTTTTCCCGTGTTGAGACAAATCGCTCCACCAACTAAGACCCGAACTGCACGTTTTGATATGAGACGGAGCCTCTGCACTCACAAAAAGGTCGCGTAATTTGTAAATGATAATTTTCGTTGAGAAAATATTTTTTTACAAATATCATTTATTAAAATTCAAAAAATATGTAAAAATAAATCAAAAATATTTATAAAAATATGAAAAAATTAGAAAAATATTCTCCGCACATGAACTAACCTTAAACCAACAATCGAGTGCATATTTGTACGTATAACGTAATGATATAAAATATTTAAATTTAGGGATATTAAATTAAAATTTTAAAAAAATATAAAAATAATGTGGGGACATTAGGAAAATCGCCCAGAATGCAACGGATAAGTGACACCCCAAAATATGCATATTAGAATGAAGTATCCTTAAACCAACAATTGAGTGCGTATTTGTACGAATGACGTAACGATATAAAATATTTAAATTTAAGGATATTAAATAAATATTTGAAAAAAATATGACGGGACATTACGAAAACCGACACGACATATGAGGTAACATTGAAATATATTTAAAATAAAAAATTAGAGCGGATATGTAGAAAAATGCGTAAGCAACGGTGAGGAGGATGGATGAACGTCTGAAAAATATTAGGATGATCGAACGTAGGTTTACGCTCTTTTGATTTTGCCACCGTAGCCACGACGGCATAGAGAGTTGAGTTGCAACCACCACTTTCCGCGACGTCCGTTGATGTGGACTTGCATTTAGGCCAGCCGCAAGCTCGAGGCACATGGGAGGCCATTATCCGCCGTGCGACGACAGCGCGCCCCGTGATTGAGCTGCGATGCGAAGGGGGCGACGCGATGCGTGATGCCTAGGCAGACGTGCCCTCGCCTAATGGCTTCGGGCATAACTTACGTTCAAAGACTCGATGGTCCACGGGATTCTGCAATTCACACCAAGTATCGCATTTTGCTACGTTCTTCATCGATGCGAGAGATGAGATACCCGTTGCCGAGAGTCGTTTTCGTTTACAGAAGAAGCACAGGTGCCCCCGACGCACGCCGCGGATGGGGCGCGAGGGGCAAGCTATCTATTCAAGTATTCCTTGGAGCTTTTCGCGTCGGGGTTCGTTGGTCGCCCGCTGCATGTGCCGGGGCGTGCGCGCCGGGGACGTGGGGAGGCGGTCGTGCGGAGTGCTGGAGCACCCCGCCCGTACGGACTCCCCAGTTGTTAAACGCGTTCGCGGGGTTGTTCTGCTGTACAGGTTTCGACAATGATCCTTTCGCAGGTTCACCTACGGAAACCTTATTACGACTTCTCCTCCCTCTAAATGATAAGCTTCAATGGACTTCTCACGACGTTGCGGGCAGCGAACCGCCCACATCGCCGCGATCCGAACATTTCACCGGATCATTCAATCGGTAGGAGCGACGGGCGGTGTGTAAAAATGGCAGGGACGGAGTCAACGCGAGCTGATGACTAGCGCTTACTAGGAATTCCTCGTTGAAGACCAACAATTGCAATGATCTATCCCCATCATGATGAAATTTTATAGATTACCCGGGCCTGTCGGCCAAGGCTATAAACTCATTGAATACATCAGTGTAGCGCACGTGCGACCCAGAACATCTAAGGGCATCACAGACCTGTTATTGCCTCAAACTTCTGCGGCCTAAAAGGCCGTAGTCCCTCTAAGAAGCTGGCCGCGAAGGGATACCTCCGCATAGCTAGTTAGCAGGCTAAGGTCTCGTTCGTTAACGGAATTAACAAGACAAATCGCTCCACCAACTAAGAACGGACATGCACCACCACCCATAGAATTAAGAAAGAGCTCTCAGTCTGTCAATCCTTACTATGTATGGACATGGTAAGTTTTCCCGTGTTGAGAAAAATCGCTCCACCAACTAAGACCCGAACTGCACGTTTTGATATGAGACGGAGCCTGTACACTCACAAAAAGGTTGCGTAATTTGTAAATGATAATTTTTGTTGAGAAAATATTTTTTTACAAATATCATTTATTAAAATTCAAAAAATATGTAAAAATAAATCAAAAATAGAAAAAATATTTATAAAAATATGAAAAAATTAGAAAAATATTCTCCGCACATGAACTAACCTTAAACCAACAATCGAGTGCATATTTGTACGTATAACGTAATGATATAAAATATTTAAATTTAGGGATATTAAATTAAAATTTTAAAAAAATATAAAAATAACGTGGGGACATTAGGAAAATCGCCCAGAATGCAACGGATAAGTGACAACCCCAAAATATGCATATTAGAATGAAGTATCCTTAAACCAACAATTGAGTGCGTATTTGTACGAATGACGTAACGATATAAAATATTTAAATTTAAGGATATTAAATAAAAATTTGAAAAAAATATGATGGGACATTACGAAAACCGACACGACATATGAGGTAACATTGAAATATATTTAAAATAAAAAATTAGAGCGGATATGTAGAAAAATGCGTAAGCAACGGTGAGGAGGATGGATGAACGTCTGAAAAATATTAGGATGATCGAACGTAGGTTTACGCTCTTTTGATTTTGCCACCGTAGCCGCGACGGCATAGAGAGTTGAGTTGCAACCACCACTTTCCGCGACGTCCGTTGATGTGGACTTGCATTTAGGCCAGCCGCAAGCTCGAGGCACATGGGAGGCCATTATCCGCCGTGCGACGACAGCGCGCCCCGTGATTGAGCTGCGATGCGATGCGTGATGCCTAGGCAGACGTGCCCTCGCCTAATGGCTTCGGGCATAACTTGCGTTCAAAGACTCAATGGTTCACGGGATTCTGCAATTCACACCAAGTATCGCATTTTGCTACGTTCTTCATCGATGCGAGAGACGAGATACCCGTTGCCGAGAGTCGTTTTCGTTTACAGAAGAAGCACAGGTGCCCCCGATGCACACCGCGGATGGGGCGCGAGGGGCAAGCTATCTATTCAATTCTCTATAAGCAATTCTCTATAAGCAATTGCATGTCAAGACTCTACACAGTCATAGTCGATAGAGACGTATACCTCAGAAGGTGGACATAACCCCAACGCTTCAATTCTCATTGTTTCACAACCTACGAAATACTCTCTTTTTACTTTGCTATTTTCAATTTTTATTTCATTACTTTGGTTACTTATTACAATCCCCCCTTCTTACGAGACTTGCACCAAAAGTCTATTAAATTTGCTTACTTGTTGGCCAAGCTATTCCCTGTGGGATCGACACCCAACCCAGGTTGGGTTCTATATTTGCAAACGACCGCTTTACACTCCCACGAGAGCTGTAGATTGAGCGTTATCAAAAATTGGCGCCGTTACCGGGGAATACGAGTGTCAATCAAGTTTGTGATAATTACTAGACCCTTTGGTCAAAGATTCTCGTACTTTTACGTTTAGTTTTTGTTTTTGTTTATTGCAGGTTTTTCTTTTAGTGCATGCCCCATACTAGAAGTTCTGGTCAACCGTTATTACCAATCAATCCGGAACCACAACGAATTAGAAGAATGGAAGCACAAGCTGAAATCGACAGGATGGCTGCTCAACACGAGCAAGCAAGATTAGCTGCTCTTGCCGCTGCTTAAGTCCAACAACAAAACATTGATAATCCTGGGCGAGCAACAAATCCTGACGATGAGGATTTAGGGGATGACGAGTTGATAAACCTAAGGCATGTCGCTGAAACTGCAACACCTGCCAATCGAAGAGGTCGACAAGCTCGGTATAGGTATGATCGCCAACCTTTGCAACTAGATTTCGATGATGATGATGATGATCTTGATGGTGCCGGAGCCACTGGAGCTATAATTCCACCACCATTAGCGCCCGGAGCCAAGTTCAACATCACTAGCACCATGATTCAGTTATTGCAACTCAAGGGATTATTTGGTGGACTAGCAGGCGATGATCCGAATATGCATCTCATCAACTTTATTTCTACATGCAAGTCTTTTGACAATCCTGGTGTTGGTCAGAATGCTATTCGATTACGCCTATTTCCATTGTCTCTGTCTGGGGAGGCAACACTATGGTTGAATGGGCTGACTCCTGATTCAATTACAAATTGGAGGCAATTGAGAGACGCTTTCCTAGAAAGATGCTTTCCGCCATCCAAAAGAGCACAATTGAGAGATGAAATCAGCAACTTTCGTCAGCTTCCCTCTGAAGCTCTACACGAAACATGGGAGAGGTTCAAGACAAAGCTAGCGAGATGCCCAAACCATCATATGACTAATGTTCACCTCATGGAGATCTTGTATAGAGCCTTGAATTCAATAACTAAACCAGTGGTGGACAACGCAGCTGGAGGTTCTTTCATGGACCTCACCTTTGGTCAAGCAAGCAATATGCTAGATCGCATGACAAAGCAAAGTAGAGCTTGGCATACCAGGGATTCTGAGGTAGCAAGCCTCACTTTATCTATTGGCATGTCTACAGACCAAAGAAGAAGAGAAGAAGAACGTGAGCAAGACATGGCGCACATGAAAACACAATTGGATCTTCTGACAAAGCACTTATTATCAGGGAAGACCGAAAAAGTGAAAGCTGTAGCGCTGAAAAGAAGAGACGAATCTGATTCTGAAGAGGAGGCCAACTACTTGAACAATCAGGGGGGTTTCTGTGGGAATGCCCAAGGAAACCAAGGTCGGAACTATTATGATAAATCTGGACTAAAGAGCAAGGTAGTTGGAAGAAAAATAATGAAAAGAGTGGTTTGTACGTTCCCCCTGGTAAACGTGATACCACCACATCTAATTCTATGGAAGACATGATGGCTAAGTTATTGAAAGGAGTGGAAGCAACGAGCGCAGGAGTTAAGGAGGTGATTGATGATTTGTCCTCCATAAAGCAATTAGTTGATTCTCATTCCACTTCTATCAAGCAAATAGAGCAGCAATTGAGCCAACTTTCAGCAGCATTCAATCAAAGAAAGGCTGGCACCTTACCGAGCGATACTGTGCAAAACCCAAGGAATGATGGGTCATGCATGGCCATCACTACCAGAAGTGGTAAGATGCTGGAAACTTCAGCAAAAGGCAAGCAAGTGGTTGACGTAGCAGCAGACATTGACGCCACACCTAGTGACGTTACAAGAGAAGAAGCCGCAACAACTACTTCAAACGTCAAGAATGTTTTACCTAGTGGCGTGCAGCCTGAAAAAAATAATAAATGGAAGCAAGAGGAGAAGATAGCCATGGAGAGAACACTTCCATACCCATCACCACCTTTTCCACAAAGATTGAAGAAGGTGGTCGATGACACTAAGTTCAGCAAATTCATGACTATGTTGAAGCAGCTGACCATCAATGTTCCATTAGTGGAGGCACTTGAACAAATGCCTGGGTATGCGAAGTTTATGAAAGATCTTTTGACTAAAAAGAGGGCAGCAAGTTATGAGCTGAAGGATGATGTGCATCATTGTAGTGCAATTGCTACCCGATCGATAGTTCAGAAGAAGGCCGACCCCGGAGCTTTCACGATTCCTTGCACCGTCGGATCTTTGGACTTTGCTAAAGCATTGTGTGACTTAGGAGCCAGCATCAACTTGATTCCATTATCGATCTACAAGAAGTTGGGGTTAGGAGATCCTACACCAACTAATATGAGGCTTGTGATGGCGGATAGGTCGGTAAAACGACCGGTTGGTATTCTATGCGATGTCTTGGTGAAGGTATATTCATTCATATTTCCAGCAGACTTTATCATCTTGGATTGTGAAGCAGATTCAGAGGTTCCCATAATCTTGGGATGCCCTTTCCTTGCTACGGGAAGTGTGCTCATAGATTTGAGAGCTAATGAGCTTTCATTCTGAATAAATGACGAAGTGGTTCGCTTTGATGTTTGCAAATCAATGAAGCAACCCAAAGATCTGAGTGTATTTTCTGTGGCTGATGTTGTCGTTGATGAGGAGGAAGAACGACTTGAAGAAGAACAAATTCTTGATGATCCTTTGGAGGTTTCGCTCATGAAAGGAGAGAATGAGGATGCTGAAATTTCTGAAGAAGCCATTTGTGCTCTATCGGGATTAGAAACATATCGTTATACTCCCAAGAAGCTGGATCTTGATCTCAAGAATCTACCCACACCACTAGCTAAGCCATCTATTGAAGAGCCACCCACGTTAGAATTGAAGGAGCTGCCAAGCCATTTGAAGTACGCATTCTTAGGAAGCGGAAATACTCTTCCAGTCATAGTGGCAGCCGATTTGGGTGAGCAACAAGTTGCAGCTCTTATTGCAATCTTACGCAAGTATATTAGAGCTATTGGATGGACCATTGCGGATATTATTGGTATACCACCTGGGATTTGCACTCATAAAATTCAGCTTCAAGAAAAGTGCACACCCACCATTGAACATCAAAGACGTCTAAACCCACCAATGCAAGAAGTGGTAAAGAAGGAGATTATCAAGTGGTTAGACGCAGGAGTCGTGTATCCTATTTCGGATAGTACATGGGTAAGCCCAGTACAATGTGTTCCCAAGATAGGAGGCATGACCGTGGTCGCGAATGCAAAGAATGAACTTATTCCACTCAGGCCCATTACTGGATGGAGAGTATGCATGTACTACCGCAGGCTGAATTCTTGGACCCTCAAGGATCACTTCCCCATGCCATTTATGGACCAAATGCTAGATCGATTAGCGGGGAAAGGATGGTTTTGCTTCTTGGATGGTTATTCGGTTTATAATCAGATTTGTATTGCACCTGAAGACCCAGAGAAGACAACGTTTACATGCCCATATGGTACGTTTGCCTTCAAACGCATGCCATTCGGGTTGTGTAATACACCAGCCACCTTTCAACGTTGTATGATGTCTATTTTCTCTGATATGGTTGAAGACACTTTGGAGGTATTTATGGACGACTTTTCAGTTGTTGGTGAGTCTTTTGAAGCATGTTTGGCAAACTTGAGCATGGCATTGCAAAGATGTGTAGAGTTCAACCTTGTGCTGAATTGGGAGAAGTGTCACTTCATGGTAAAAGAAGGAATCGTTCTAGGGCACAAGATCTCCGAAAGAGGAATAGAGGTTGATCGCGCAAAAATAGAAGTAATCGAGAAGCTACCACCTCCAATTTCGGTGAAGGGAGTCCGTAGTTTTCTCGGCCATGCTGGATTTTATCGTAGATTCATCAAAGACTTCTCCAAAATTTCTAGTCCATTGTGCAAACTACTAGAGAAAGAGGCAAAGTTTGACTTTAATGAAGATTGCTTAAAGGCATTCGAATGCCTCAAAGGAAAACTCATTGAAGCCCCTATCATGGTAGCACCAGATTGGACGCTCCCGTTCGAAGTCATGTGTGATGCTAGTGGTGTAGCCGTTGGTGCAGTTCTTGGACAAAGAAAGGAGAAATTGTTTCATCCTATCTATTATGCAAGCAAGGTCCTAAATGAAGCCCAAAGGAACTACACTGTTACTGAACAAGAGCTCCTAGCGGTTGTGTATGCGTTTGAGAAGTTTCGTGCCTATCTATTGGGTACTATGGTAATCGTTCATACAGACCATGCAGCTCTTAAGTATCTAATGATGAAGAAGGATGCAAAACCAAGGCTGATTCGATGGGTATTGCTGCTGCAAGAGTTTGATTTCGAAGTCAAAGATAGAAGAGGTTGCGAGAACCAAGTGGCTGATCACCTATCTAGGCTTGAGAATGAGTATATGGCGCAACCAGAAAATCAGATTGATGATGCATTCCCTGACGAGGAGATACTAGCGACAACAATGGAGAAATTACCATGGTATGCCGACTTTGCAAATTTCGTGGTGAGTAATGTGTTACCTTCCAATTTATCCTACCACCAAAGGAGGAAGTTTATGCATGACGTTCAGCACTACTATTGGGATGAGCCTTATTTGTTTCGAAGATGCGCAGATGGTATCATTCGACGATGTATATCCCATGACGAAGTGCCTACTATATTAGAAACATGCCACACTTCGCAAGTCGGAGGACATCATGCAGGGAATCGAACGGCAAGGAAAGTCTTGCAAAGTGGTTATTATTGGCCTACAATATTCAGAGATGCACACAACTATGTGAGAAGGTGTGACCAATGCCAACGTCAAGGTGCTATTTCAAAACACCATGAAATGCCCATGTCCAAAATTCTTGAGGTAGAACTCTTTAATGTGTGGGGTATTGATTTCATGGGACCATTCGTGAATTCGTTTGGAATGAAGTACATCTTGGTTGCTATGGATTATGTGTCAAAATGGGTCGAAGCTGTAGCATTGGCCGACAACGAAGGAAAGCGTGTTGTAGCATTTTTAAAGAAAAATAACTTCTCTCGCTTTGGAGTACCTCGTACTATCATAAGTGATGGAGGATATCACTTTTGCAACAAGCTATTCAAATCTGTATTGGCCAAGTATGGAGTCAAGCAACACAAGGTAGCTACACCTTATCATCCCCAAACCAGTGGACAAGTTGAGGTTTCCAACCGTGAGATCAAGCAAATCCTTCCCAAGACGGTTAATGCGAATAGGAAGGACTGGTCTCGAAAGCTAGATGATGCACTATGGGCGTATAGGACTGCATTCAAGACACCTATTGGTATGTCACCTTATCAGCTAGTTTATGGGAAGGCTTGTCATCTACCCATCGAGCTTGAATACAAGGCGTTGTGGGCATTGAAGCACTTGAACTTAAATTGGGAAGATGTGAAGAATCTGAGGTTGGAGCAGCTAAACGAACTAGATGAATTTCGTCTCCATGCATATGAAAGATCAGATTTATACAAGGAGCGGATGAAGAAGTATCATGATCAGCGGATTGTTCGACGAAACTTCCAAAAAGGTGACATGGTTCTACTCTTTAACTCCAGACTCAAGCTCTTCCCAGGTAATTTAAAATCAAAGTGGTCTGGTCCATTTAAAGTCATCCAAGTCTACTCGTCTGGAGTAGTCGAATTGGAAGACAATGATGGTGTTGTCTTCAAAGTGAATGGCCAACGTGTTAAGACATATATCGGTCCTCTTGACTCGATGAATGACAAGGCCATCACTTATCTCGACGAAGTCTAAGTACTCGAGATTACTACGTCGAGCCACGATAATAAATAAGGCGCTAGATGGGAGGCAACCCATTGTTTATCGTTTTTCATTTATCGTTTATCGTTTTCTTTCATTCTAGTACTAGTCTTGTTTTTAATTAATGAAAATCCAAAAATAAGAGTCGTGCCATAACCAAAACTAAGGCGCTTGGTGGGAGGCAACCCATCGTACTAATCATTTTCGTTTGATTTTGAGCAAAAATAGGTGCAAGAAGTATTCAACGAGGTGATCGATTTCAATTGACGATTTGGACGCATTGTATGGTAAAGTCGGTAAGCTAGGAATGGTGATGCATAAGGCGATGAATTGAGCCTTTCTCACGTCAAAATAGGTTTCGAGGAAGGCTAGGCCTTGGTAAAAATAGGCCACGAATGATGCACAACCTATTCTATAGCCTAAGGACTCGGAATCTAGTGTGCTATACACTATGCGCCGCCTATTCCTAGGTATGCTTTTGACTATGCGCCGCCTTTGCTATGGCATTTAGTCTCAGTATCTCACGTGCCATAGACTATGCGGCGCATATGTCTACAAATGCCATAGACTATGCGGCGCATATGTCCCACTATGCCATAGACAATGCGCCGCATATGTCATTGATATGCCGAGTGATATGCGCCGCATATGTGGTGTTTTTGTCCCCAAATCCGATTGTAAATGGGTCATAACCCGACCCATACTCTTCCTATATAAAGGGACTTGGTTTTATAACACAAACATATTAGAAACAACCCTAAAGGCGCCGCATAACCCTCCAAATCTTCTCAAAATTTTCTTCTTTTGCTCTTCCAATTCACAACAACTTCTCCACAAGCTTCAAGCAAGTAAGTACTCTCTTATTCTAATTCTAAACTATCGTAAGTACTATGTTGCTATGCTTTTTATAAATTGCTAAATCATGTAAGATTGGTAGGTGATGTTCATGTGTTTGGATTATTGTTGCAAAATCATGTGAGTGAACATATACGTAGGGAATTCTTGACTTATTTCCGACTTGAATTTTGTTTCAAAAGCATTGTTTTGATAATTGCTGAATATATATGGCTATGAATATTGCTTAAGAGTGTTTTTTGGATGCTTACATAATAGACTATCCCGGCCATCGGGATAAGATTATAGTGCCTATTGACTTAGGAGGTTGTGCTTGTTGTACGAATAACGATTCCATGTGGTAACCCCTATGTCATAGTGTTGCTATACCCACCATGAAAGTAGTCCAATGGCTGCAAATAAGTGATGCAATGCTGATTTTCTTGTCGGAACACCATCCTAAAACGTATGTCGACGAAATCTGAGTAAATCGACTACGTTCACCTCGCTGATTTGTGCAACAAAACTAAGTGTGGGGTGGTACCCCTAGTGCTTGCATATAGATTTTATCAAGTGAGATTGTGCTGCAACTAACATTATTTCTAGTCTCAGGTATAATGGCACCTAAAGCGAGGCAAGGCAAGGAGAAGGTTACCACGTCCCAAAAGGGCAAGAAGAGAAGTCGAAAAGACCAAGGAGAATCATCCTCAGCACACCTACCACGCAGAATGTTCGGAATAAAATGGGTTTTTGAGGAAGAAGCGAAAGCATGGTACAACAGCAACAAAGAAAGAAAATATGTGCACGTCGACTTGATCAACAAGGAGACCTTAGCAAAGAAGGAGCCGCGAATGTTGGCAAAAATAATGGCTTTGAAGCTGGATTTCATCTTCCGCGACATGGGAGAGTGCAATCTTGACTTAACAAGAGAGTTTTACGCCAACTGGTCGCCGAACACAACAGGCAACGAAGTCAAAATTCGGGGCCAAGTGATACAGCTTACCGCGGATTGGATCAACTCTTTTCTTGGCTTACCTTCGGTTGACACTGCACCATTCAAAGAGCTGTACAGCAGGCCTCCTTACAGAGCAATACGACACACGCTTTGTGGAAGTAGATCGATGGCAAGATGGGGCAGACATAAGGAAACAGGCCGTCACAACACCTTCCCCTATGCTCCACTAAATAGGGAAGCAAGAATCTGGATGCGTATTGTCAACTCATGCCTTATTCCTGGGACTCAATACACCAAGATATCGAGAGATAGAGTGTGTTTGGTCTATGCTTTGATGACAAATGTCCCTATCAACTTTGGGGAAATCATTCGATCTACTATGAGGAAGGCCAGACTCCACAAAAGGTCCCATTTCACATTCGGCAATTTGTTGACAGCAATGTTGCGGAAGGAGGATGTCGAAGAAGAACCAGCTGACCACAAACTCCTACATAACCCAAAGAAGGTTGACCTCACCAAGGTCAAAGATGCTGAAACAACTCATGGAGTAAACCTTACTACTGCGGAGAGACATGCTCGTGACGAGAGTTTCTTCCGTCATCTCTATGGCATGACACGATTCACTATGATGAGTGGTGGACGTATTCCGACTGCTGAAGAGCTCCAATAGCTGGACCACGAATACCCAATGAACATGCATGCACGGGAGATGTGTGGAGTGGGTGTATATTTTGAGGAACCTCTAGACGATGATGTGCCAACTGATGATGATAGACTCTTGCCTGATTCTGACGAAAAGGAGAACTCTGACGACGACTCTTATGATGATTCAGACGAAGGGGGTATGACCCCCGACATTGATGAAGGGTCCGACTAACCAGGTTCTTCGAATTTATTTTTCCACTGAGGGCAGTGCCCCGTCTAAGTGTGGGGTGGTAGTATCGCATGCTATACTTCTTTGTTTGCACCTATGTTTGTATGTTTGTATGTTTGTTTACTTTGACTTTGTTTTTTTTTTGAGTCCGTTTTTTTGTTGTTTTTTTTCGTTTGATGTTTTTTTTAGTTTTTTTAGGAGTTAAATTTCTCTAGCTTCGCATGAAATTATTTTGATAGGCAGCATGAGATTATAACAAGAGTATGTGCTACAATTGTGACTATTGAGATGTTTAGGCTCTATTTGTGACTCATTATGTAATATTGTGTGATTCAATTCCTTCAATTGTTGGGTCGAGAGTCTATATTACTTCCAATCACGTCGACCATGTGCCTTGTGTGTGTGAGATAATAGTATATTCTATGTTTGTGGCTGATGCTAGAACTTGCCTGGTATGTATGCAAAGCGAAAATAAGGAATGTAAGTTTAGGATATGATTTAGGCATTTCTTTGGCAACCTATACATGTTTACCTTCAGTTTTACCTACCCATGAACATCATCCTAGTTAACCCTTTTTGAGCCTTTAGCCTATTTCTTTGACAACCTTGTATGTAAGCCTAATCCATTTCTTTCAAGACCATAATTTGATCCAAAATCCTGAGTTCTTTAAAGTGAAAAAGTCATGTGACAACATAAGAGGAAATTGGGTGAGTATAATGCTTTAAATTGTAATGGTGCTTGAATGTGCTATGAAAAAGAAAGTGCTATCATAAGAGGTATGTTGTGAAAAGAAAAAGGAAAAGAAAGCTGAAAAGTAAGTAGTGCTTGAAATTGAAAAACAAAATAGGAGAACAAGGGTGGTAGAATAAAAGAGTGAATAAAGGTTGAAAGAAAAAAGTGTCATTGATACAATGTGATGTATTAAAGCGCTTAGGAACCTAGTCACTATTCTTGGCCAAAATAGTCCTACCCATCCCTTAGCCTACATTACAACCATCAAAAGACCTACTTGATCCTAATCTTAACATTCTGACATTTAGTAGAGTACTACATTAAAGGCAAGCCTATGGTCATTAGTTGCTACATATGAATTCTTTGTGAGAGTGAGAGCAAGGACACTTTGATACCCATGTTTGAAAAATATGCTATATTTGTGCGTTATTATGGGTACTAAATGGTGAGACACATATGGTTGATGAGTTTGGATAGTTGTATATGATTCTATGCACTTGAACGTTTGCATGTGAGTTGATCACCATCACGAGTCTATGCTTGAGAGTAAATGGTTTCTATTTATAATCGGAAAACTACTCTTTGTTGATAATTTTTGTGCTTGTCTTGAAGAATGTTTTGTGTTGTTGCTGTAAAAACCCTAAGTTGATGCTTAGAAGGACATGATATTTTGTTCGAGGATGAACAAAGCTGCAAGTGTGGGGTGTTGATGATAGGCGAATTTACACGCCTATATCAATATATTTTGCCCATATTTTAGCCTAGTTTTGAGAACTAATTATCTATTTCATGCACTTTTAGTCCTTTTTCCTGTAAATGAGCTAACAAACATGATTAGGATAGTTTTCAGGTATAAATGATGCAAAATACAGCATTTTATAGCTTACTTGACGCAAAAGAAAGCTCACAAACGAAGTAGAAGGGAGCTGGACGCCTAAGGACCAAATCTGCTGCATGGAAAATCTGTCCCGGGCTAAAACAACATTTCTGAAGACTTTGGGGACTTACAAACACAAAGCTGGATTTTTACAAAGATACATTAACCTAGTACAATTAGGTTATGTATTTCACTATTCTATTTGGATTATGATATTGTAACCTTACCCTAGTACATTTGGGTCAAGGATTTCATTAGTATATTAGGATTTGGTTATTTATTTCATTAGCTTAGTAGGAGTAGGATAGGAGTATTATAAATACCCTATCATGTTAGAGATCTATTATGCAATTCTTCACTTAATTCAACAATTAATTTTCTTCCATCCCTCTCATCTTCCACCACAAACACTTCTAATCTACTCTTCTATTCTTAAATTCCACAATAAGAGAATCGTTACTTTCTAGGGAATCACCAAAACCACACGCCTATCACCTACTTCTCATGCCATCAACCATGCAAAATGTGATATCCTTCGCATTCATGGGTAACTAAACCTCTTAGTTGGGGTTATGGAAGCCGAATGAGTTACTATCTATTACTGTGAGCTTGTGAGTTGGAGACACGTATATTGCTTATATCATTATTCTCTTCATCTTAATCTACATTCTTTGCGGTTGCAAACGCAAGAATACGCCAGTCTAACATTTAACTTGTTCGCGAGAAAGGTTATTTGTCTGGAAAAGAGATAATGTCAAGGTAGTAGGACACCCTTTCCTATTAAAAAGCTAGTGCCGTAACTGGACTAACCTCTTGGAGAATTCGTACCGTTAGACACGCTTTAAGCTCGCGAGAGTTAAAGTGAAATAGTCCTTGTTTAGGTCGCAAGACGCTTGGATTTACCATCAACTACAATTCTCTATAAGCAATTGCATGTCAAGACTCTACACACTCAGAGCCGATAGAGACGTATACCTCAGAAGGTGGGTATAACCCCAACGCTTCAATTCTCATTGTTTCACAACCTACGAAATACTCTCTTTTTACTTTGCTATTTTCAGTTTTTATTTCATTACTTTGGTTACTTATTACAATCCCCCATTCTTACGAGACTTGCACCAAAAGTCTATTAAATTTACTTACTTGTTGGCCAAGCTATTCCCTGTGGGATCGACACCCAACCCAGGTTGGGTTCTATATTTGCAAACGACCGCTTTACACTCCTACGAGAGCTGTAGATTGAGCGTTATCAGACGGCGGGCGCATGCGTTGCTTCTAGCCCGAATTCTGACTTAGAGGCGTTCAGTCATAATCCATCACACGGTAGCTTCGTTCCACTGGCTTTTAAACCAAGCGCGATGACCAATTGTGTGAATCAACGGTTCCTCTCGTACTAGGTTGAATTACTATTGCGACATTATCATAAGTAGGGTAAAACTAACCTATCTCACAACGGTCTGAACCCAGCTCACGTTCCCTATTGGTGGGTGAACA
>CM061551.1:181241789-181244289 GCA_030864225.1 Capsicum baccatum var. pendulum
GACCAGCCGGCCCATCCCAAAGTCCAACTACGAGGTTTTTAACTTCAACAACTTAAATATACGCTATTGGAGCTGTAATTACCGTGGCTGCTGGCACCAGAATTGCCCTTCAATGGATCCTCGGTAAGGGATTTAGATTGTACTCATTCCAATTACCATACTCATTGAGCCCGGTATTGTTATTTATTGTCACTACCTCCCCGTGTCAGGATTGGGTAATTTGTGCACCTGTTGCCTTCCTTGGGTGTGGTAGCCATTTCTCAAGCTCCCTCTCCGGAATCGAACCATAATTCTCCGTCACCCGGCACCACCATGGTAGGCAACTATCCTACCATCGAAAGTTGATAGGGCAGAAATTTGAATGATGCGTCACCGACACGATGGCCGTGTGATCCGTCGAGGTATCATGAATCATCGCAGCAACGGGCAGAGCCCGCATCGACCTTTTATCTAATAAATACATCCCTTCTAGATGTCGGGGTTTGTTGCACATATTAGATCTAGAATTACTACGGTTATCCGAGTAGTAGATAACATCAAACAAACTATAACTGATTTAATGAGCCATTCGCAGTTTCACAGTTTGAATTTGTTCATACTTACACATGCATGGCTTAATCTTTGAGACAAGCATATGACTACTGGTAGGATCAACCAGGTAGCATTCCTCATCGATTCTGTCGGCGTCGCATGAGCCCGGCCTTCCCGCGGAGGCGCAGACGGATTCAAGGCGAGCATGACCGTCGTTTACAAGGAGAGTCGTATGGGGAAGATAGGAGCCGATGAAGGCCCCATGCCCGCTGCGTCTACCGCATTCGAGAATCCGGACCGCCGCTCGCAGACAACGACACCACACAATGAAGTGAGGGAGGCGTGGGACGCGAAGGCGGCCTTTCGATTCTCCCCACGCACGCAATGCGAGGGACGAAAGGCGACCGATAAAACTTGATAAAGCCTGGGAATTAGGTATGCAGCACAGGAAACCGACCTCGAGTAAGCCTGCATTGCGCTTGCCCCACTACTGAGATGGCAGGCTGGTCAGGAAGTCGCTGCTCAAGCAGGGATCCAACCTGATCGCACGTGCCAAACACAACTCATGCGTCGTGCGTCCAAATCCTCCGTTGATGCGCACCCGGCACCGACCCCAACGCCCAGCAATAGATGTCATGCGTTGATGCCCGTGCGGATGTTGCAAATCTGAAGCAAGTCCCACTTGACATGATAGCCGGCCCGTGGGGGGAGCAGAGGAGATGAAGGCACGCCGAGGCTTATGCACGGGCGCCGCCTACGCCGGCCACCGGCGCTCGTCAGCGAATTAGGCTCGACCGCATATGTGCAGTGCCTGGAGCTTGCCTCGAGGGCAGTATCCAGGACTCTCCGCTGACATGATAGCACTGCCTCATCCGAATTCAAGCGCCAGTAGCCCCATGGCGGACGATGCCACCGATAACCGACACGAGCGTACAATGAAGCGCCGCCGACGTTGCTACACGGGCACTCGCCGCTCGCACGAACTAGCTATGCATGTAGCCATGCGCCCACGCTGCACGCCGACATGGCCACTGAGCGCCTATGCCAACTACCGACAGTCGCCTTGAAGTGCCTTCAACACCTCTACCCCCTTATATATGCTTAAAAAAACCCAAGTAACAGGAGTAGACATGATTTTGCCAGAGAATCATACCAGGCATATGCGGACCTAAACTGTACGTTTTGATGTGAGACGGATTCTGTGCACTCACAAAAATGTCGCGAAATTTGTAAATGATAATTTTCGTTGGGAAAATATTTTTTTACAAATATCATTTATTAAAATTCAAAAAATATGTAAAAATAAATCAAAAATAGAAAAATATTTATAAAAATATGAAAAAATTAGGAAAATATTCTCCGCGCATGAACTAACCTTAAACCAACAATCGAGTGTATATTTGTACGTAAAACGTAACGATAAAAAATATTTAAATTTAAGGATATTAAATAAAAATTTTAAAAAATATAAAAATAATGTTGGGACATTAGGAAAATCACCCAGAATGCAATAGATAAGTGACAACCCCAAAATATGCATATTAGAATGAAGTAGACTTAAACCAACAATTGCGCGCTTATTTGTACGAATGACGTAACGATATAAAATATTTAAATTTAAGGATATTAAATAAAAATTTGAAAAAAAGGCGACGGGGCATTACGAAAACCGACACGACATATGAGGTAACATTGAAATATATTTAAAATAAAAAATTAGAGCAGATATGTAGAAAAATGAGTATGCAACGGTGAGAAGGATGGATGAACGTCTGGAAAATATTAGGATGATCGAACGTAGGTTTACGCTCTTTTAATTTTGCCACAGTGCGTTAGTGCCTTATTGCCATGGTGCCTTGGTGCCATGGTGCCACGGTGCCTTGGTGTCACGGTGCCTTGGTACCACGGTGCCACGGCGCCATGGTGCCATGGTGCCATGGTGCCAAGGTGCTACGCTGCCATGGTGCCA
>CM061551.1:181249289-181264289 GCA_030864225.1 Capsicum baccatum var. pendulum
GATTACCTGGGCCTGTCGGGCAAGGCTATAAATCGCTCCACCAACTAAGAACGGCCAAGCACCACCACCCATAGAATCAAGAAAGAGCTCTCAGTCTGTCAATCCTTACTATGTCTGGACCTGGTAAGTTTCCCCGTGTTGAGTCAAATTAAGCCGCAGGATCCACTCCTGGTGGTGCCCTTTCGTCAATTCCTTTAAGTTTCAGACTTGTGACCATACTCCCCCCGGAACCCAAAAACTTTGATTTCTTATAAGGTGCTGGTGGAGTACTAAAAGCAACATCCGTCGATCCCTGGATGGCATCATTTATGGTTGAGACTCGCGGTATTTGTTTGCTATCGGTCTCTCGCTCGTATTTAGCCTTAGACGTTATTCACCGCCCGATTTGGGCTGCATTCCCAAACAACCCGACTCGTAGACAACGCCTCGTGGTGTGATGATGATAGGCGAATTTACACGCCTATATCAATATATTTTTCCCATATTTGTGCCATGTTTTGAGAACAAATTATATATTTCATGCACTTTTAGTCCTTTTTCCTGTAAGTGAGCTAACGAACATGATTAGCAAAATTTCAGGTATAAATGATGCAGAATTCTGCATTTTGTGTCTTACTTGACGCCAAAGAAAGCTCACGAAGGAAGGAAAGGGAGCTTGGATGCCTAAAAGACCAAAAGTGATGCATGGAAAATCTGTCCCGGGCTAAAACAACATTTCTGAAAACTTTGCGGATTGCAGTAACATAGTTGGATTTGGATAATGATACATTAACCTAGTACAATTGGGTTAAGTATTTCATTAGTCTATTTGGATTAGGAGAATGTTACATTAACCTAGTACAATTGGGTTAAGTATTTCATTTGTTTAGTAGGATTGGGTTAGATATTTCACTAGCTTAGTAGGACTAGGATATGGGTATTATAAATACCCTATCATGCTAGAGATTTTTTAAGGCATTCTACTTCTAATTCATTCTTCAACTATTAATCTTTTCTACTCTTCCAACAATTCTAATCTTTCCATTAATTCTATTTTTATTCTTCTATTCATTTATTCTTAATTTCCGCAACAAGAGAATCGTTGCTTTGCCTAGGAATTCATGCCTAAACGCCTACCACTTGTGCTACACGAAATTAATCAATCTTGTGGTTTAACAACAATGTCAATCATGATCTCCTTCGCATTCATGGGTAACTAAACTTCTCTGTTGGGGTTATGGAAGCCAACTGAGATACTATCTATTGCTATGAGTTTGTGAGTTTATGACACGTATGCTGCTTATATCATTATTCTCTTCATCTTAATCTACATTCTTTGTGGTTGCAAACACAAGAATACGCCAGTATAACATTTAACTTGTTCGAAAGAAAGGTTATTTGTCTGGAAAAGAGATAATGTTAAGGTAGTAGGGTCACACCCTAAATTCCCTACTAAACAGTTAGTGCCGTAACTGGATTAACCTCTTGGAGAATTCGTACCATTAGACACGCTTTAAGCTCGAAAGAGTTAAAGTGAAATAATCCTCGAATAGGTCGAAAGACGCCTAGATTTACCATCGAATACAATTCTCTATAAGCACATGCATGTCGGAATTCTACACACTCATAGTCAATAGAGACGTATAACTCAGGAGGTGGACATAACCCCAACGCTTCAATTCTCATTGTTTACAACTTACGTAACATTCCTCATCTTTTTACTTTGCTATTTTCAGCCTTTACTTTATTGTTTTGGTTACACATTACAATCCTCCCTTTTTTACGAGACTTGCACTAAAAGTCTAGTAATTTTTCTTACTTGTTGGCCAAGCTATTCCCTGTGGGATCGACACCCAACCCAGGTTGCATTCTATATTTGTTAATGACCACTTTACACTCCTACGAGAGTTGTAGATTGAGCGTTATCAAAAATTGGCGCCGTTGTCGGGGAATACGAGTGTCAATCAAGTTCGTGATAATTACTAGACCCTTTGGTCAAAGATTCTCGTACTTTTTCTTTCAGTTTTTGTTTTTGTTTTTGTTTACTGCAGGTTTTTATTAAGTGCATGCCCCATACTAGAAGTTCTGGTCAACCATTATTACCTATCAATCCTGAACCACAACGCATTGGTAGAATGGAAGCACAAGCAGAAATCGAAAGGATGGCTGCTCAACAGGAACAAGCAAGATTGGCTGCCCTTGCCGCTGCCCAAGGGATTATTTGGTGGACTAGCAGGCGATGATCCGAATATGCATCTCATCAACTTTATTTCCACATGCAAGTCGTTTGACAATCCTGGTGTTGGTCAGAATGCAAGTCGATTACGTCTATTTCCATTGTCTCTGTCTGGGGAGGCAACACTATGGTTGAATGGGCTGACTCCTGATTCAATTACAAATTGGAGGCAATTGAGAGACGCTTTCCTAGAAAGATTCTTTTCACCATCCAAAAGAGCACAATTGAGAGATGAAATCAGCAACTTTCGTCAGCTTCCCACTGAAGCTCTTCATGAAACATGGGAGAGGTTCAAGACAAAGCTAGCGAGATGCCCAAACCATCACATGACCAATGTTCACCTAATGGAGATCTTGTATAGAGCCTTGAATTCAATAACTAAGCCACTGGTGGATAACGCAGCTGGAGGATCTTTTATGGACCTCACTTTTGGTCAAGCAAGCAATATGATAGATCGTATGATGAAACAAAGTAGAGCTTGGCATACCAGGGATTCTGAGGTAGCACGCCCCACTTTATCTATTGGCACGACTACAGACCAAAGAAGAAGAGAAGAAGAACGTGATCAAGATATGGCGCATCTGAAAACACAAATGGATCTTCTTACAAAGCATTTATTAATAGGGAAGACCGAAAAAGTCAAAGCCATTGCGTCAAAAGGAAGAGAAGAATCTGATTCGGAAGAGGAGGTCAACTACTTGAACAATCAGGGGGTTTCCGTGGGAATACCCAAGGAAACCAAGGTCGGAACTACTATGATAAATCTGGAAACAAAGACCAAGGTAGTTGGAAAAACAAGAATGAAAAGAGTGGTTTGTACGTTCCCCCTGGTAGACGTGACACCACCACATCTAATTCTGGAAGTATGGAAGACATGATGGCTAAATTATTGAAAGGAGTGGAAGCAACGAGCGCGGGAGTAACGGAGGTAATCAATGATTTGTCCTCCATGAAACAATTAGTTGATTCACATTCCACTTCTATCAAGCAAATAGAGCAGCAATTGAGCCAACTTTCAGCAGCACTCAATCAAAGAAAGGCTGGCACTTTACCTAGCGATACTGTGCAAAACCCAAGGAATGATGGGTCATGTATGGCCATCACTACAAAAATTGGTAAGGTGCTGGAAAATTCAGTAAAAGTCAAGAAAGTGGTTGATGAAGTTGCGGACATGGATGACAACGCAAAAGGAGAAGATGCCGCAGCTAATACTCCTGACGTCAAGGACGCCACCTCCAGCACTGTGCAGCCTAAAAAAGTGGAAAAACGGAAGCAAGAGGAGAATAAAGCCGTGTAAAGAACACTTCCATACCCACAACCACCTTTTCCCCAAAGATTGAAGAAGGTGGCGGATGACACAAAGTTCAGCAAATTCATGACTATGTTGAAACAGCTGACCATTAATGTTCCATTGTTGGAGGCACTTGAACAAATGCCTGGGTATGCGAAGTTTATGAAGGATCTTTTGACAAAGAAGCGGGAAACAAGCTATGAGTTGAAAGAAGATGTGCATAATTGTAGTGCAATTGCTACCCGATCGATAGTTCAGAAGAAGGCCGACCCCGGAGCTTTCACTATTCCTTGCACCGTAGGATATTTGAATTTCGCCAAAGCATTATGTGACTTAGGATCCAGCATCAATTTGATGCCATTATCGATCTACAAGTAGTTGGGGTTGGGTAATCCTACTCCAACCAATATGAGACTCATCATGGCGGATAGGTTGGTAAAATGACTAGTTGGTATTCTATGTGACGTATTGGTAAAGGTTTCTTCATTCATCTTTCCGGCATACTTTGTTATTTTGGATTGTGAGGCAGACTCAGTAGTTCCCATAATCTTGGGGCGCCCTTTCCTTGCTACAGGAAGTGTGCTCATTGATTTGAGAGCCAATGAGCTTTCATTCCAAATAAATGACGAAGTGGTTCGCTTTGATGTGTGCAAATCAATGAAGCAACCCAAAGATCTCAGTGTATTTTTGGTGACTGATGTTTTCTTTGATGATGAGAAAGAATTACTTGAAGAGGAGAAAAGTATCGATCATCCTTTGGCGGTTGTGCTCATGAATGGAGAGAATGAGGATGCTGAAAATTCTGAAGAAGCTACTTGTGCTCTATTGGGATTAGGGACATATCGCTATGCTCCCAAGAAGCTAGATCTTGATCTCAAGAATCAACCCACACCACCTGCTAAGCCATCTATTGAAGAGTCACCCACGTTAGAATTGAAGGAGCTGCCAAGTCATTTGAAGTACGCCTTCTTAGGAAGCAGAAATACTCTTCCAGTCATTGTGGCAACCGATTTGGGTGAGCAACAAGTTGCAGCTCTTATTGCTATCCTACGCAAGTATATTAGAGCCATTGGATGGACCATTGCGGATATTATTGGTATTCCACCTGGGATTTGCACACATAAAATTCAGCTTCAAGAAAATTGCACACCAACCATTGAGCATCAAAGACGTCTAAACCCACCTATGCAAGAAGTGGTGAAGAGAGAAATTATCAAGTGGTTAGACGCGGGGGTTGTGTATCCTATCTCGGATAGTACATGGGTAAGCCCAGTACAATGTGTTCCCAAGAAAGGAGGCATGACGGTGGTCGCGAATACGAAGAACGAGCTTATTCCACTCAGACCCATCACTGGATGGAGAGTATGCATGGACTACCGAAAGCTGAATTCTTGGACACTCAAAGATCACTTCCCAATGCCATTCATGGACCAAATGCTAGATCGATTAGAGGGGAAAGGATGGTTTTGCTTCTTGGATGGTTATTCAGGCTACAATCAGATTTGTATTGCCCCCAAAGACCAAGAGAATACAACATTTACATGCCCATATGGTACGTTTGCCTTCAAACGTATGCCATTCGGGTTATGTAATGCACCAGCCACCTTTCAACGCTGTATAATGTCCATTTTCTCTGATATGGTTGAGGATACTTTGGAGGTATTTATGGATAATTTTTCAGTTGTTGATGAATCTTCTGAGTCATGCTTGGAAAACATGAGCATGGCATTGCAAAGATGTGTAGAATTCAACCTTGTGCTGAATTGGGAAAAGTGCCACTTCATGGTAAAAGAAGGAATCGTTCTTGGGCACAAGATCTCCGCAAGAGGAATAGAGGTTGATCGAGCAAAAATAGAGGTTATTGAGAAGCTACCGCCTCCAATTTCGGTGAAGGGAGTTCGTAGTTTTCTTGGCCATGCAGGTTCGTATCATCGGTTCATCAAAGATTTCTCAAGAATTGCTAGTCCATTGTGCAAGATATTGGAGAAGGATGCGAAGTTTGACTTTAATGAAGATTGCTTAAAGGCATTCGAATGCCTTAAAGGAAAACTCATTGAAGCCCCTATCATGGTAGCACCAGACTGGTCTCTCCCGTTCGAAGTCATGTGTGATGCTAGTGGTGTAGCCATTGGATCTATACTTGGACAAAGAAAGGAGAAATTATTTCATCCTATCTACTATGCGAGTAAGGTCCTAAATGAAGCCCAAAGGAACTACACTGTTACTGAACAAGAGCTCCTAGCAGTTGTGTACGCGTTTGAGAAGTTTTGTGCCTATCTATTAGGTACTAAGGTGATCATTCATACAGACCATGCAGCTCTTAGTTATCTCATGACAAAGAAGGATGCAAAACCAAGGTTAATTCGATGGGTGTTGCTGCTACAAGAGTTCAATTTTGAGGTCAAAGATAGAAGAGGTTGCAAGAACCAAGTGGTCGATCACCTATCTCGACTTGAGAATGAACATATGGTGCAACCTGAAAATCAGATTGATGATGCATTCCCAGACGAAGAGATATTAGCGACAACAATGGAGGAACTACCATGGTATGCCGACTTTGCAAAGTTTGTAGTGAGTAATGTGATACCTGCCAATTTATCTTACCACCAAAGGAGGAAGTTTATGCATGACGTACAGTACTACTATTGGGATGAACCTTATTTGTTTTGAAGATGCGCGGATGGTATCATTCGATGATGTATATCTCATGAAGAAGTGCCTACTATATTGGAAGCATACCACACTTCCCAAGTTGGAGGACATCACGCAGGCAATCGGACGGCAAGAAAAGTTTTGCAAAGTGGTTATTATTGGCCTTCGATATTTAGAGATGCCTACGACTATGTTAGAAGGTGCGACCAATGCCAACGTCAAGGTGCTATTTCAAAACACCATGAAATTCCCATGTCCAAAATTCTTGAGGTAGAACTCTTTGATGTGTGGGGTATTGATTTCATAGGTCCATTCGTGAATTCATTTGGAATTAAGTACATCTTGGTTGCTGTAGA
The DNA here is from genome assembly GCA_030864225.1 of Capsicum baccatum var. pendulum. Classification (NCBI taxonomy): domain Eukaryota; kingdom Viridiplantae; phylum Streptophyta; class Magnoliopsida; order Solanales; family Solanaceae; genus Capsicum; species Capsicum baccatum. Next base: position 181,255,804 of record CM061551.1, read on the forward strand.
TTATGTTTCAAAATGGGTGGAAGTTGTAGCTTTGGCTGACAATGAAGGGAAGCGTGTTGTAGCGTTCTTAAAGAAGAATATCTTCTCTCGCTTTGGAGTACCACGTACTATCATAAGTGATGGAGGATCTCACTTTTGCAACAAGCTATTCAAATCCGTTTTGGCCAAGTATGGTGTCAAGCAACATAAGGTAGCTACGCCTTATCATCCCCAAACTAGTGGAAAAGTAGAAGTTTCCAATCGGGAGATCAAGCAAATCCTTGCAAAGACGGTTAATGCAAATAGGAAGGATTGGTCTAGGAAGCTTGATGATGCACTATAGGCATATAGGACTGCGTTCAAAACACCCATTGGCATGTCTCCTTATCAACTATTTTATGGGAAGGCTTGTCACTTACCCATCGAGCTCGAGAATAAGGCATTGTGGGCATTGAAGCAGTTGAATTTGAATTAGGATGATGCTAAGAATCTGAGGTTGGAGCAGCTGAACGAATTAGATGAGTTTCGTCTCCATGCATACGAAAGATCAGACCTATACAAGGAGCGGATGAAAAAGTATCATGATCAGCGGATTATTCGACGAAACTTCCAAAGGGGTGATATGGTACTTCTTTTCAACTCACGATTGAAGCTCTTCCCAGGTAAGTTAAGATCTAAGTGGTCTGGTCCATACAAAGTTATTCAGGTCTACTCGTTTGGAGTAGTCGAATTGGAAGACAATAATGGCATTGTCTTCAGAGTGAATGGCCAACGTGTTAAACCTTATATCGGTCCTCTTAACTCGATGAATTATATGGCCACCACTTATATCGACGAAGTCTAAGTACTCGAGGTAACTATGTTGAGCCACGATAATAAATAAGGCGCTAGATGGGAGGCAACCCATCGTTTCATCGTTTTATCGTTTATCATTTTGTCTTTCTTTCATTCTAGTACTTGTTTTGCTTTTGATAAATAAAAATCCAAAAATACGAGTCGTTCCACGACCATAACTAAGGCGCTTGGTAGGAGGCAACCCATCGTACTAATCGTTTTCATTGGTTTTGAGCAAATATAGGTGCAAGAGGTATTCAACGAGGAGATTGGTTTCAAATGACGATTTGGATGTATTAGAAAAGGTGGTAAGTTAGGTATAAGGATGCATAAGGCTATGGATTAAGTATTTCTCATGCCAAAATAGGCATCGAGGAAGGCTAGGCCTAGGTAAAACTAGGCCACGAATATTGCAAAACCTATCCTATAGCCCTCTCGGAATCTAGTGTGCTATACACTATGCACCGCCCATTCTTAAGTGTGCTATACACTATGCGCCGCCTATGCTATAGCATTAGGTCTCAGTATCTCAAATGATATACACTATGCGGCGCATATGTCCCTAAATGCCATGACCTATGCGCCACATATGTCCCTAAATGCCATACACTATGTGCCGCCTATACTATGACTATGCCAAGCATTATGCGCCACATATAGGACATTTTTGTCTCCAAAACCGTTTGTAAAGGGGTCAAAACCCGACCCATTCTCTTCCTATATAAAGGGGACTTAGTCTTGAAACATAACCACATTAGAAATTGACCTAAGGGCGCCGCATACTCTCTCCAAATCATCTCAAACTTTTTCTTTTTGCTCTTCCAATTCACAAGAACGTTTCCAAAGTCTCCAATCACGTAAGTACTCTTGTATTCTTACTCTATTTCTCGTAAGTACTACATTGCTATACCGATTATGAATTGCTACATCTTGAAAGATTATTGGTGATGTTAATGTGTTTGGATTGTTGACACAAAACCATGTGCGTGAACATATACGTTAGGATATTCTTGACTTGTTTCCAACTTGAATTTGGTTTTAATAGCATTGTTATACTATTTGCGGAATTGCTAGGGTTATGAAAATTGCTTAAGTTTGATACTTGGATACTTACATATTAGACTATCCCGTTCATCGGGATAATACCTATAGTTGACTACCGACTTAGGAGGTTGTGATTGTTGAAAGTAACTATACCATAATGTAACCCCTACGTAGTAGTGTTGTTATACCTAACATGAAAGTAGTGCAATGACTGCAAGTAGTGATACATCGCTGATTTTCTTGTCGGAACATAGTTCCTAAAACGTATGAATTCACTTCATTGTTTTGTATTAACGAACCTAAGTGTGGGGTGGTACCCCGATGGCTTGTGTATAGATTGTTTCCTTTGAGTTGATGCTAACATGAATATCGTTTAAATCTCAGGAACAATGGCACCTAAAGCGCGACAAGATAAGGCTACCACTTCCCAAAAGGGCAAGATAAGAGGTCGCAAGGAACAAGGAGAATCATCCTCAATGCAACTACCCCGACGAATGTTTGGAATAAAATGGTTTCTTGAGGAGGAAGCCAAAGAATGGTACAAGAACAACAAGGAACGGAAATATGTTCACGTCGACTTGATCAACAAGGACACCATAGCGAAGAAGGAGCCGCGTATGTTGGCGAAAATAATGGCGTTGAAATTGGATTTCATCTTCCGCGACATGGGAGAATGTAATCTTGACTTGACAAGGGAGTTCTACGCCAACTGGTCGCCGAAAACCACAGGCAACGAAGTCAAGATTCAGGGCCAAGTGTTACAGCTCAATGCGAATTTGTTCAACTCCTTTCTTGGTTTACCTTCGGTTGACCCAACACCATTCAAAGAGCTGTACAGCAGGCCTCCTTATAGAGCAATACGACACACACTTTGTGGAAGTAGATCGATGGAAAGGTGGGGCAGACACCGAGACACCGAACGACACAACACCTTCCCCTATGCTCCATTGAATAGGGAAGCAAGACTCTGGTTGCGTATTGTCAACTCATGCCTTATTCCTGGGACTCAATACACCAAGATATCAAGAGATAGAGTGTGTTTGGTCTATGCTTTGATGACAAATGTCCCTATAAATTGTGGGGCAATCATTTGCTCTACAATGCGGAAGGCCAGACTCCACAAAAGGTCCCACTTCACTTTTGGTAATCTATTGACAGCTCTCTTGCGGAAGGAGGATATCGAAGAGGAACCAGCTGATCACAAACTCCCACATATCCCAAAGAAGGTTGACCTCACCAAGGTCAAAGATGCTGAAACTACTCATGGTGTCAACCTTACTACTGCGGAGAGACATGCTCGTGATGAGAGTTTCTTCCGTCATCTTTATGGCATGACACGCTTCACAATGATGAGTGGAGTTCGTGTTCCAATTGCTGAAGAGCTCCAATAGCTGGACCATGATTATCCAATGAACATGCATGCACGGGAGATGTGTGGAGTGGGTGTATACTTTGAGGAACCTCTAGATGATGATGTGCCAACCGATGACGATGGACGCTTGCCAGACTCCGATGAGGAGAAGAACTCTGACGACAACTCTTATGATGATTCCGATGAAGGGGGTATGACCCACGACATTGAGGAAGAGTCCGAATGACCAGGTTCTTCGTATTTATTTTCCATTGAGGGCAGTGTCCCGTTTAAGTGTGGGGTGGCAGTATCGCATGCTATACTTCTGTATTTGTATCTATGTTTGTTTACTTCATTTGTTTATTTTTTTTTGTGTCGTTTTTTTAAGTATTTAAAAAAATTTTTTAGCTTCGCATGAAATAATTCCAATAGGCAGGATGAGATTATAACAAGAGTATGTGCTACAATTATGAATATTGAGACGTTTAGGCTCTAGTTGTGACTCATTATGTGATATTTTGTGGTTCAATTCCTTCACTTGTTGGGTCGAGATTCTATATTACTTCCAATCAAGTCGACTATGTGCTTTGTGTGTGTGAGATAATAGTATATTCTATGTTTGTGGTTGATGCTAGAACTTGCCTGGTATGTATGCAAAGAGAAAATAAGGAGTGTAAGTTTAGGAGATGATTTAGGCATTTTTTGGCAACCTTCATATGTTTACCTTCGTTTTACCTACCCTTGGACATCATCCTAGTTAAACCCTTTTGAGCCTTTAGCCTATTTCTTTGACAACCTTGTATGTAAGCCTAATCCATTTTTTTTCAAGACCGTGATTTGATCCAAATTCCTAAGTGCTTTAAAGTATAAAGTCATGTGACAATATAAGAGGAAATTGGGTAAGTATGATGCTTTAAATTGTAATGGTGCTTGAATGTGTTATGAAAAAGAAAGTGCTATCATAAGAGGTATGTTGTGAAAAGAAGAAGGAAAGAGAAAGCTGAAAAGTGAGTTATGTTTAAAAGTGAAAAGCAAAAGAGGAAAACAAGGGTGGTAGAAGAAAAGAAGAAGAAAGGATGAAAGAAAAAAATGTCAATGATACAATGTGATGCATTAAAGTGCTTAGGAACTTAGTCACTATTTCTGGCCAAAATAGCTGTTCCTACCCGTCCCTTAGCCTACATTACAACCATCAAAAGACCTACTTGATCCTAATCTTAACATTCTGACATTTAGTGGAGTATTACACTAAGGGCAAGCCTATGGTCATCAGTTGCTACATATGAATTCTTTGTGAGAGTGGGAGCAAGGATATTTTGATACCCATGTTTGAAAAATATGCTATACTTGTGAGTGATTATGGGTAATATATTGTGAGACACACATGGTTGATGAGTTTTGGGTAATTGTATATGATTCCTTATGCCTTAACTTTTGAATATGAGTTGACCACCATCACGAGTCTATGCTAGAGGTTAAACTGTTTCTACTAATGATAGGGAAGCTACTCTTTGTTGATAATTATTGTTCTTGTCTTGACGAATATTTTGTGTTGTTACTATGAAACCCTAAGTCGATGTTTAGAGGGACATGATATTTTGTTCGAGGACGAACAAAGCTTCAAGTGTGGGGTGTTGATGATAGGCGAATTTACACGCCTATATCAATATATTTTGCCCATATTTGTGCCATGTTTTGAGAACAAATTATATATTTCATGCACTTTTAGTCCTTTTTCCTGTAAGTGAGCTAACAAACATGATTAGCAAAGTTTCAGGTATAATTGATGCAAAATTCAGCATTTTGTGGCTTACTTGATGCCAAAAAAGCTCACGAAGGAAGGAAAGGGAGCTTGGACGCCTAAAAGACCAAAAGTGATGCATGGAAAATCTGTCCTGGGCTAAAACAGCATTTCTGAAAACTTTGGGGATTGCAGTAACATAGTTGGATTTGGATAATGATACATTAACCTAGTACAATTGGGTTAAGTATTTCATTAGTTTATTTGGATTAGGAGTATGTTACATTAACCTAGTACAATTGGGTTAAGTATTTCATTTGTTTAGTAGGATTGGGTTAGATATTTCATTAGCTTAGTAGGACTAGGATATGGGTATTATAAATACCCTATCATGCTAGAGATTTTTTAAGGCATTCTACTTCTAATTCATTCTTCAACTATTAATCTTTTCTACTCTTCCAACAATTCTAATCTTTCCATTAATTCTATTTTTATTCTTCTATTCATTTATTCTTAATTTCCACAACAAGAGAATCGTTACTTTGCCTAGTAAGTCATGCCTAAATGCCTACCACTTGTGCTACACGAAATTAATCAATCTTGTGGTATAACAACAATGTCAATCGTGATCTCCTTCGCATTCATGGGTAACTGAACTTCTCTGTTGGGGTTATGGAAGCCAACTGAGATACTATCTATTGCTATGAGTTTGTGAGTTTATGACACGTATGCTGCTTATATCATTATTCTCTTCATCTTAATCTACATTCTTTGTGGTTGCAAACACAAGAATACGCCAGTATAACATTTAACTTGTTCGAAAGAAAGGTTATTTGTCTGGAAAAGAGATAATGTCAAGGTAGTAGGGTCACACCCTAAATTCCCTACTAAACAGTTCGTGTCGTAACTGGATTAACCTCTTGGAGAATTCGTACCGTTAGATACGCTTTAAGCTTGACAGAGTTAAAGTGAAATAATCTTCGAATAGGTCGAAAGACGCCTGGATTTACCATCGAATATAATTCTCTATAAGCACATGCATGTCAGAATTCTACACACTCATAGTCAATAGAGACGTATAACTCAGGAGGTGGACATAACCCCAACGCTTAAATTCTCATTTTTTACAACTTACGTAACATTCTTCCTCTTTTTTCTTTGCTATTTTCAGCCTTTACTTTATTGTTTTAGTTACACATTACAATCCCCCCTTTTTTTACGAGACTTGCACTAAAAGTCTAGTAATTTTGCTTACTTGTTGGCCAAGCTATTCCCTGTGGGATCGACACCCAACCCAGGTTGGGTTCTATATTTGCTAATGACCACTTTACACTTCTACGAGAGCTGTAGATTTAGCGTTATCATGCGACAGGGTCCGGTCACAACGGGGCTCTCACCCTCTCTGGCGCCCCCTTCCAGGGGACTTGGGCAAGGTCCGCCGCTGGGGACGCTTCTCCAAACTACAATTTGGACAACGGAGCCACCCGATTCTAAGGCTGGGCTATTCTCGATTCGCTCGCCGTTACTAAGGGAATCCTTGTAAGTTTCTTTTCCTCCACTTATTGATATGCTTAAACTCAATGGGTAATCCCGCCTGACCTGGGGTCGCGATTAGAGCGCCTAAGCGCGAAGGGGTCCAGGAGTCCGGATGCGCGATGGGTCGTAGCAGCAACGACATAGAGAGTTGAGTTGTAACCACCACTTGCCGCGACGTCCATCGACGTGGACTCGCATTTAGGCCAGCCGTGAACTCGAGGCGCACGGGAGGCCATTATCAGCCCCACGATGACAGCGCGCCCCATGATTGAGGCGCGATGCGAAGGGGGCGACGTGATGCGTGATGCCCAGGCAGACGTGCCCTCGGCCTAATGGCTTCGGGCACAACTTGCGTTCAAAGGCTCGATGGTTCATGGGATTCTGCAATTCACACCAAGTATCGCATTTTGCTATGTTCTGCATCGATGCGAGAGCTGAGATATCCGTTACCGAGAGTCATTTTCGTTTACAGAAGAAGCACAGGTCCCCCCGATGCACGCCGTGGATGGGGAGCAAGGAGCAGGCTATCTATTCAAGTATTCCTTGGCGCTTTCCGCACCAGGGTTCATTGGTCGCCTGCCGCACGTACCGGGGCACGCATGACGAGGACGAGGGGAGGCGCTCGTACAGAGTGCCGGAGCACCCCACCCGCGCGGACTCCCCAGTTGTTAAACGTGTTGGCGGGGTCATTCTGCTGTGCAGGTTTCGACAATGATCCTTTCGCAGGTTGACCTACAGAAACCTTGTTACGACTTCTCCTTCCTCTAAATGATAAGGTTCAATGGACTTCTCGCGATGTCGCAGGCAGTGAACTGCCCATGTCGCCGCGATCCAAACATTTCACCGGATCATTCAATTGGTAGGAGCGACGGGCGGGGTGTACAAAGGGCAGGGACGTAGTCAACGCGAGCTGATGACTCACGCTTACTAGGAATTCTTCATTGAAGACCAACAATTGCAATGATCTATCCCCATCACGATGAAATTTCAAAGATTACCCGGGCCTGTCGGCCAACTAAGAACGGCCATGCACCACCACTCATAGAATCAAGAAAGAGCTCTCAGTCTGTCAATCCTTACTATGTCTGGAACTGGTAAGTTTCCCTGTGTTGAGTCAAATTAAGACGCAGGATCCACTCCTGGTGGTGCCCTTCCGTCAATTCCTTTAAGTTTCAGCCTTGCGACCATACTCCCTCCGGAACACAAAAACTTTGATTTCTCATAAGGTGCCGGTGGAGTCCTAAAAGCAACATCCATTGATCCCTGGTCGGCATTGTTTATGGTTGAGACTAGGATGGTATTTGATCGTCTACGAGACCCCAACTTTCATTCTTGATTAATGAAAACATCCTTGGAAAATGGTTTCGCAGTTGTTCATCTTTCATAAATCCATGAATTTCACCTCTGACTATGAAATACGAATGCCCCTGACTGTCCCTGTTAATCATTACTCCGATCCCAAAGGACAACGTAATAGGACCAAAATCCTATATATTTATCCCATGCTAATGTATACAGAGTGTAGGCTTTCTTTGAGCACTCTAATTTCTTCAAAGTAACAGCGCTGGAGGCACGACCTGGCCAGTTACGGCCAGGAGTGCATCACCGACAGAAGGGATGAGACGATCGGTGAATACCATAGGCGGACGTAGGTTTATGCTCTTTTGATTTTGCCATGGTGCATTAGAGCCTTGGTGCTTTGTTGCCATGGTGCCTTGGTGCCACGGTACCACGGTGCCTTGGTGCCACGGTGCCTTGGTGCCACGGTGCCATAGTGCCACGGTGCCATGGTGCCACGGTGCGTTGATGCCACGGTGCCTTGGTGCCTTGGTGCCTTGGTGCCATAGTGCCATGGTGCCTTGGTGCCACGGTGGCTTGCTGCCACGGTGCCTTGGTGACACGGTGCCACGGCTCCACGGTGCCTTGGCGCCATGCTGCCTTGGTGCCATGGTGCCTCAGTGCCTTGGTGCCATGGTGCCACGTTGCCTTGGTGCCACGGTG
>CM061551.1:181281789-181283575 GCA_030864225.1 Capsicum baccatum var. pendulum
GTGTCGTACGGGGCAGATAGGAGCAATTGAAGGCCCCATGCCCACTGCGTCTACTACATTCGAGAATTCGTACCGCCGCTCACGGACGACGACATCGCACAACAAAGCGATGGAGGCGTGGGACGTGAGGCCGGCCTTTCGATTTGCCCCGCGCACGAAATGGAAGGGGCGAAAGGCGACCGATAAAACTTGATAATACCTGGGCATTAGGTATGCAGTACAGGAATCCGACTTCGAGCAAGCCTGCGTTGCGCTTCCCTCGCGACTGAGATGGCAGGCTGGTCAGGACGTCGCTGCTCGAGCAGGGATTCAACCTGACCGCACCTGCCGAACACAACTCACGCGTCGTGCGTCCAAATGCTCCGTCGATGCACGCCCGACACCAGCCGTAATGCCCAACAATAGATGTCGTGCGTTGCTGCCCGTGTGGATGTTGCAAGGCTGAAGCAAGTCCCGCTTGACACGATAGCCCGCCCGTGGGGGGAGCAGAGGAGATGAAGGCACGCCGAGGCTCATGCACGGGCGCTGCCCACACCGGCCGCCGACGCTCGTCAGCGGATTGGGCTCGGCCGCATGCGTGCAGCGCCTGGAGCATGCCCCGAGGGCAGCATCCAGGACTCGCTGCTTGCACAGTAGCACCGCCTCGTCTGAATTCAAGCGCCAGCAGCCCCGTCGAGGACGACACCACCGATAACAGACACAAGCATACAATGAAGCGCCGCCGACGTTGCTACACGGGCACTCGTCGCTCGCATGGACTAGCCATGCATGCTGCCATGCGCCCACGCTGCACGCCGAAATGGCCACTGAGGGCCTATACCAACTACCGACAGTCGCCTTGAAGTGCCTTAAACACCTCTACCCCCCTTATATATGCTTAAAAAAAACCCAAGCGACAGGAGTAGACATGATTTTGCCAAAGAATCATACCAGGCATATGCGGACCCGAACTGCACGTTTTGATGTGAGACGGAGCCTGTGCACTCACAAAAAGATCGCGTAATTTGTAAATGATAATTTTCGTTGAGAAAATATTTTTTTAAAAATATCATTTATTAAAATTCAAAAAATATGTAAAAATAAATCAAAAATAGAAAAAATATTTATAAAAACATTAAAAATTAGGAAAATATTCTCTGTGCATGAACTAACCTTAAACCAACAATCGAGTGCATATTTGTACGTATAACGTAACGATATAAAATATTTAAATTTAAGGATATTAAATAAAAATTTTAAAAAATATAAAAATAACGTGGAGACATTAGGAAAATCGCTCAGAATGCAACGGATAAGTGACAACTCCAAAATATGCATATTAGAATGAAGTAGCCTTAAACCAACAATTGAGTGCGTATTTGTACGAATGACGTAACGATATAAAATATTTAAATTTAAGGATATTAAATAAAAATTTGAAAAAAATGTGATGGGACATTACGAAAACCGACACGACATATGAGGTAATATTGAAATATATTTAAAATAAAAAATTAGAGAGGATATGTAGAAAAATGAGTAAGCAACGGTGAGGAGAATGGATGAACGTCTGAAAAATATTAGGATGATTGAACGTAGGTTTACGCTCTTTTTATTTTGCCACCGTAGCCGCGACGGCATAGAGAGTTGAGTTGAAACCACCACTTTTCGCGACGTCCATTGATGTGGACTTGCATTTAGGCCAGCCGCAAGCTCGAGGCACACGGGAGGCCATTATCCGCCCCGCGACGACAGCGCACCCCGTGATTGAGGCGTGATGCGAAGGGAGCGACACGATGCATGAAAC